>SNQJ01S0042545.1:45593-77131 GCA_010110895.2 Picea sitchensis
GGGGGGCATAAATGGAGAATTTATATTATAAATTCTCCATTTATGCCCCCCTCCCACCTTCTATAGAGGGTTGGAGGGGGGGCATAAATGTAAATTTTCCATTTATGCCCCCCTTTATATGGATAATTTATGATGAATAAGTGAATATAATAATCAAATAATATAAATCTGAATTAATTAATATAAGAAAATTATATTACTATTAAAATAAAATAAAAAATTATAAAAATTCACTAAATAAACAACATTTAAAATTTACTATTAAAACAAAAAATTATTTATAAAAAATACTAAATAAACAACATTTAAAATTTATTAATGATTTGTTTTATTTTAATGATATAAAAGTGACTTAAGATCAAATTGTATATCTAAATTTGGTTATTATGATCTATTTTATATAGATAATGTGTGATGAATACGTGAATATAATAATGAAACAATTATTATTGTTATTATTATATACATATATTTTATCTATTTGTAATAACTTGAGTCGGTATAATGGTTAAGATCACGTCTTTTTTCCTAAAAAATCAGAAATTCATATCCAAAACCATAAACCTTAAATTAGATAATGGAAACTTTTCATGTCTTCTGTTACATGCATGAAAATGAATTTAAAACTGTATCTTACTTGCATAGACATGGGAGCTTCCGTGTTAGAAGCTTCTTCCCAAGCCAAGATATCGTCCCGCATATTTATCCAAAAGCATTGGAACAAATTGTATGTTGTCCACGCTGTGAAAATCTGATGGGATGTGTCCAGGGAAATGAGACGAAAAAATTAATACAATGAACGAGAATATCAGAAATTAGTATATCAAAAACTGTCACAAAGAACGTAACCCTGGAGACACTTTTTTAAAGAAATATGTAATTACGGTCTGCTCAAAATGGTGCAGCCAGTTAGACGTGGATGACGGTAGCGTTAAAAGCGGGAGAACAGAAGATATTGATGTGTATGTATCGTACATAAATCCTATTTTAAATATTGATGCTCTATTATTGAGTAAAAGTTCAACCAACTTACGATAATATTAGTGAAAGAACATAACAAACGCAACGCAACCAACCAACCAGACAATATATAATGCATTATAGGATCTGTAATATGAGCCACGACCTCCTTTTATCTTGGTTGGTTTTTCATCGGTTTGTTTTTTTTCTTGCTGCTTTCACGTCTGCCGTTGAAGTGCGTGAAATGAGTATCGACGAATATGTCAATTTCGTATAAGGTCCGTTAAAATTCGTTTACACTTCAAAATTCAGATTTATTTGATTTCTCAGCGTTTGTTTAATGAGTTTGTGTTAAAACATTAATCATAAGTTTGTTGGATAGTTAAGTTAACCTAACTGTTATTCAGTTACATGACAGTTATGGTCTTTTGTATTATATATGTACATCTATGTAAATGATGATTTACAGAAGCATTGATGAATAGAGTATGCATTTTCTGCCTTTGTTTATTTATCTCTGTTCATCATGATTTATTGATTGCTTCAGTTATTTGCATTATGTTTCTGCTATTTTCTTTATTATGAATCTAACAGTGATATTAAAGCGCATGTAGATGATCTTAGAGGCATGCTGGTTTATCAAAACACTATAGTTCTTGATATCTGATAATTTGATTTATCAGAGCCCTATAGTTTTTGCACAGAATAGGAAGGTCGAGGGTTCTGTTCATGCACAGGAAAAGAGGATCTACTTGTTGGTGGAATTGATGAAGAATCTGTTGATTGAAGATATGGAGAATATATCTTGATGGAGAAGTGAAAGGATGCACCAAATGAGAAAAAGACCAGCGCTGCAAATTACATACGATGGCCTTGAACATTCATTTGATTGAGTGGGACAACAGAACCAGTGATTAGAAGGAGGATTTATAATGTGAAGCTAATACGTATTGGTACAGGTAATACGTATTGGTACTCTTTAAAAAAAATTACGTATTGGTATTCTTTTAAAAAAAAATTGATGTTCCCCTTTCATATATGCAATGAGAACAATAAATGTTAAAAGTTTTCGGTTAAGTTGGCAAGAGAGTTGATTTTATTGGGAAATTCCAGGAAGTATGGATGCATGCTACTGTAGAGTGTGAGCATTTCCTACCTCGACCACCTGCCACTCCTGTCTCCCTCGTCGAACCCTTCATTGTAATCGTCAAATTTCTACTGGTAGGGGAGCGTGAGTCACTGCTGGAGGAGAGCGTGAGTAGCTGCTGCGTGGAGGAGAGCGTGAGGCTCGATATGAAGATCCGATCACTTCCAAGGAGCTAAGAATTGAAGTGAGAATGTGCAGCGAAGGAGTTTTGAAGATGCTGCAAATATATCTCTGCGTAAAATCGCATGAAAAAATCGTTGGAAATAGTCGTGGAGGAAACTGGTAGGCCGAGAGTGTGGATATAAAATCGAAGAATTTCTATTATTTAATTTTGTTGGAAAAATACTATATACTTGTGTTTGAAATGGCGGAAGTTTAAATAGAGAGTGGATCCATGGTTTCCGAAAGCATTTAGATCGTTTGAGGAGAACGCAGAAGCCCCGTAACAAAGGACAGACAGAGTGGCCTGAGAAAGACGTGGTCACCGAGGTAGAGCTAGTTGACGTAAAGGCTGAGAAAACTCAGAGAGGGGGTATCCACAGCAGAACTTGAACATTCTTTTGCCGGCTCGGAGGAGAAACGAGGAGATAACCAGATTTCGAGATGTGCAATCTCTACTTGGTAATACCTCGACTTGGAAATTAATGAGGTGATCTTCATTTTTATGATTTTATAAACTTCCCTTTTATAAAAGGTTATATGACTTCATTTCCAAAGCATCATATGGTGAAATAGTTGAGAGACATAAAAATTTATGGTTCCACTAATTTAGCCATTTTTGGTTATAGAACATTATAATAATAATAATAATCTATTTTTAAGGTCACGGCCAAGCCAACACACCAAATTGATGTATGAGACCCCCTTGTTTGTGGGACAAGGGACCCCCCTCCGCCGAGCGATTTGACTCGTAAAGTCTACGAAGGTATACATACCCTACCCCCCTATGGATTTGAACCTATGACCTCTTAGGAGGAAACACATGTTCTTAACCATTAGGCCCACTCAGGCTTTTTTACATTTCCTAAAGAACATTAAAGTATGGAGGGTTAACTTTATGAAAGATTTTCTAAGATTTTTTTATTTGGGAGTAATAAGTGTATGAAAGATTTTCAACAAGTTTTTTATTTGGGAGTGATGAATAATTTAAGTTATAAAAAAATTATTTCAAGGGAAACTTAAAAAGTTATAAGGTGTATTGCTTTTGCAATAGAACTTAAAGGAAGATTTTGATGTGTATTTAAGGAGTTATAAGAATGTTTGCAAATACAAAATTGTTTGTAATTGGAGTTATAAGGGTTTGCTATTTATTTGAAGACTTTTTGTAAAGGTGTTATAAGAAGTTTTTTGGAAGTTATAAGGAGTCTTCTTTGACCCACCCGAAATTGAATAAGAGGGTGTATCTTAGGATCTTTGTGTGAGTCATTGGTTATCCTGTAGTTTTTGGCACATTTATGCATCAGACGATCGCTCTTGTCTTGGCATGCACATCAGGATGCAAAATTGAATTTTGTGGCATCAACATACAAGCATCTCTCTTGCATATTTTGCATAATGGCAAGAATTGAAGAACTATTTACAATATTGCGCACATTAATTAACTCAACTACATAATCTACAATTGCAATAAACAAGTGCACCCTCAACAGAGTGATATTTTGTTTACAAGCAACGCACAGGAGATTGATGTGTTCAAACATCAAAACAAGTTGTTGTCTGATGAGTTAAGTTTGCTTCGACACCAATAATGTGATTTTAATGATATCAAGGATGAGAATGAAGACGCTCAATTGACTAGTTATGAAAACCATNTAAACGAAATCGATATGGACTAGGATATGTACAGGATGCTAACAAGACGAAAGAGCTTGCGGATATTGGTAAGGAACAGGTGCAGGATATAGCTACTGATGATGTTGCTAATCGATCAGATAAAGAACCCATACAGTGCAAACACTGTCACCGGTTTGGCCATGATAAGTCAAATTGTTTTGATCTTCACCCATGCAAATTTTGTGGGAAGAAAAATCATCCCTCAGTAAGGTGTCAAAAGCGCAAGCAGAAACAAATTCATTTTGAATGGTTAGGGAATTGGCGTTGGCGTTTGGAAGCCAAATTATTGAAGTAGTCTTATTGCCGAATTTATACACAAGTACAGTCGTACTTGATTGGAGATATTTCTACAATTGATGGACATGATTGTTTTTCAAGATTTGATGATTTAGGGTATGATCGGAGCCCAATTGATGTAGTCTTATGAGTTGAAGATCGAGTCTTCACACTCCGCNTGAGACAGGTTCCAAGTTTCAGGTTCCAAGTTTGATTTTGAAACAGGTTCCAAGTTTGATTTTGAGACAGGTTCCAAGTTTGTGGTCAGCTTAAAACCACCAATTGAGAAGAATACATACCTTAAGATGACATACCTTAAGTTTGTGGTCAGCTTAAAACCACCAATTAAGCTAACCACAAACTTGGAACCAACTAGATTTCCCCCCTGTCAGGGACAAGTGGTTCAAATTCCCTTGACCGTCATTCACAAGTATGGCCAAGAATATATCGAGCACCTGTATAAGCTACTGGAAGAATGTGTATGCTTTCACAATCTAAAGTGGAAAAGGTTAATCAAAATGTCTTCCGACAGATTCTGAAGACTCGATCTTCAACTCAGAAGGCTACATCAACTCGACGCCGATCATACCCTATATCATCAAATCTTGAAAAACATTCATGTCCATCAACTGTAGAAATATCTCCAATCAAGTATGATTGTACTTGTGTATAAATCCAGCGATAAGACTGCTCCAATAAATGGGCTTCCAAATGCCAACGCCAATCCCTAACCATTCAAAATGAATATGTTTATGCTTGCGTTTTTGACACCTTACTGAGAGGTGATTTGTCTTCCCACAAAATCTGCATGGGTGAAGATCAAAATAAATTCACTTATCATGCCCAAACCTGTCACAGTGTTTGCACTATCAGGGTTCTTTATTCGACTGATTAGCAACATCATCATCAACAATATCCTGTAGCTATTCCTTATCAATATCCTCAAGCTCTGTCTTCTTATCATGATTCAAAAAACCTCCACTCACAAAGAAAATAGGTTTTTTATAATTAGGAATATGAAAAAGGTTCTAAGCATCCTTTACATATCCTAGTCCATATTGATTTCGTTTAAATCGTAATTCTTCCCATGGTCGAACAATTCTAATTTCTTTGCGACATTTATCCGTAAATTTTTCTAACGTAGATACTTTATCCAACTCATCTCCATGTTTATGAGTGTCATCACTAGTCAACTGAGCGTCTTCATTATTTTCATCCTTGATGTCATTGTGTTTTTTGAAATCACATTGTTGGTATCGAAGGAGATTTATCTCATCAGATAACATTTTGTTTTGAAGTTTGAACATATCAATCGTCTTGTGTGTTACTTGTAAACAAGTAATCACTGTACTCAAAGTGCAGTTGTTTATTGCAATTGTAGATTCTATAGTAGAGTTAATTAAGGAGAAAAGTAGTGTAAATATTTTTTCAATTCTCGCAATTATGAAGAATATGGAAGAAACATGACTCATGACTTAGACGCACACAAATATCTTAAGACCCCTTTATTCAATTTCGAGTGGATCAAGGATGCAAAGACAAATATGCAATTTGTTGGACCCCTTATAACACCTTTGCAAGTTCAAGGCCAAAATAAAAAATCCCTTATAACTCCAATTACAATAAATGGAGAAAACTCCTCCACACAAAACCTTATAACTCCTTAAATAAACATCAAAGTCTTCCTTTACCAAAATCTTCCTTTAAGTTCTATTGCAAAAAGAGTGAACCTTATAACTCCTTGAGTTTCCCTTGAAATAAAATTTATAACTTAATGTAATCCACTTATCACTCCAAATAATTTTCCCCCAAAGACATGCATATATCAATAATAATAGGAAGATACATCCACCACTTTAAGTGGTTCTGGTTTTAACTTTTTTTCTGTTATAAATTTTCCAATCACTTACTAAAAATTATCTCCTAGATGTCACTCATAATCAGAGGATGGTCCATCAGATTGTTGTATTGTCATAGAGAATAAAGTAGCTTAAATTATCTAAATGTATATCCTCATCATTATGATGTCCTTAGAATAATGTGCACAACACTCTCAATGTCCAAGATATCACTAATTTCGACAACCTTCAAAAGCTATGTAGCATTTTAAAAAGGCTTACCTTTCTACGTTTGCAAGTGAGAAAATTGTAGGTCGCTTCTTTTAAACTTCACACAGTTCTGAAACCATACTGTGAGATATTCGCTACAATCAAGTGAGAAAATTGCAGGTTGCTTCTTTTAAACTTCACGTTGAGAAAATGGTAGTTAAACTTCACTCATTGTGCCTCTTTTCTCTGCAACACAACCTTTTATTATGATTTTGTCTTTACACGACTATATCTTTATGCTAGATTCTTCTCCTCCCAGATTGGTGATCCACATCAGTGTGTATTAGATTCATAATGAATTCTGAGGGGCTATGCGGGGATCTGTGTCAAGAACTGTCAAAATCTGCATATCAACATCCTCAACAATTTCAGATAATCGAGCAATGGGGCAGCGTGAAGGTTGTTCTGATTTCTGTTCTACTAGTCTACACCATATGCACACACCGAAGGATGCTCCAATTTATCTTCGTCATTCAGAGAGATACTATTTTTGTAGTGTAGTATAGTGGGCCCTAATAAATACAGGGAAACAACAACGAACCTCCATGATGGTCGTGTTACCTCCTGCACTGTGAATTTTGTCCTTCACTAAAAGCGTTCAGGGATTAACCCTTTTCTTCCAATGATTCTCACAATACCACATGCATCAAGATGAGAAATGTTCTCCCATACCACTATTAGATTCGTAATGAAGAAAACAACATAAGTATAATAGAAAGAACTGAAGCAGTCAAGAAACCATGATGAATGAAGATAAATAAATACTGGGAGAAAAGACATACTCTATATTCATCAATGAGAAAATAATCATGTGCATAGAAGTACATATATAATACAAAACATACATATATAATACAAAAACACCATAAACTGTATAACAATTAGGTAAACTAACTAACTTGTGACTAGAGTTTTAACATATTTTTAGTGTTGGGAGTTTTGTGCATTGAAAGAAGTGGTGACCAAGGATATTTCTCATCACCATTTCCTTCAAGACTGCAACAACTGTTGCCTATGTGCAAGAGAAAGGATTCGTTGAGGTTGGCGTTAGAGACATTTCCTTTGTTTCCATGGAATTCAATCTAATTGTGCCAAACAATTTGCTGACCAAGACATGAAGAGTTGCATCTGGAGAATTTACACATCTGTAGATCTGCATTTATATTTGATTGTTCATTGAAAAGGAGGACATTACCATGTTTGTGTGTTGTAATAACAATGTGTTGTGTTAATGAAAAGATCATTTTTGTGTGGAGGAGTCATTGCTGCTGGAAGACTAACCTGCCAGTGTGGAGAATAGTCATCAGAACTTTGCAAATCATTGAGAGAAGAGAATCTAACAGCTGGGTAGTGTAAAGGAGTTGCATTGGAAGATTGCAGAAAGTAAGCGGTCTATGAGGCCGAGGCATAAAAGGGAAGAGCTCAGAGATCCCTTGCGATTCAGACTATGAAGTTGAATATTTGAATCACAACACTATTGAAGAGGGAACTGAGGCCTGGATCAATACCAACAACTTTCCCAAGGCTATGAGGCTTTTGCATATTTTGTTAATTTCTAGGCAGGAGATATGGTGCTTGTGATTTTCAGATTCTATCTGTTTTCTTGCCATCATATGTGCTCAATTCCAGGGACATGTTCTAGGAAATAAATGGAAAGGTGTTGCGTTTCTATTGAGTGTGCAGGTATTTTTTAATGTAAGCATTGTTTGTGTGTAAAATTGTATTATGAAGAACAAATTATATAGAACAGAGTAGTGTGATTTAAATTGGTGGTTTTTGAGGTGCTGAAAGAACACATCATTAATTTGATTATTCCTACATTTTGTAAGATGTTGGTTGGACTTGTTGTGTTTTGGTTCTTCAAGAGCATCAATTACAGGTTATTCTTGTGTATAATTTTGTAGATATGTTTAAATAAGGTGCGTTGTATGATTGAATTCTTAAAATATCCAGTGATTATATGGCTATCCTATATAACTGTCGAAATTTTTTCTTAGGGGGAATTCCACACATGGTAGTGTATCCATAAGATAATTCAGTATTGAGATTGTCATTCATGAGGTCCTCCAAATTCGTCAATGATGGTCAGAAGGGTTGTTATCTTAAATGGATTGAAAGGGAAGCTAGAAGTTGTGGAGAAGAAAAAGACTATACTTGAAGATTGCAGAGTGGATAAGAGTCCTAATGAATACCATATCAAGAAATATATCTATGTTGAAATTTGAGTATTTTAATTATGATATAATATTTGTAATGTAAGTATTATGGGAGGGTGTTGAAATAATTCTTACAATAAAATTGGTTTGGGTTTTGTTTGAATCAGTTGGAGGTTGTTGAGAGATTCTCTCAACCCCTCTCTCTATGTTTAGAATAAGTTAGATATAAATCCAACTATATAATTGTGTTGTAATTGTGCATAAAGATAATGTAATAAAAATATCATTTTGTTGTGTAATCTTGTGCAATCAATACAATGCCAATTTTCAAGTGTTGTGTTTACATTGTAGCATTTCCCTAGCAAGATGTGAATAAATATGCTCAAAAGAGGTTAGTAGCTACCAAATCATTTTATTCATATAAATCTAAGCTATTGAGATAGGAATGACCATGTCTTTGTTTTATTTGGTTGCTTGGATTTGTATTTTGGCTCTTTTTTTTCTTAATATACCTTTGATTTCTTTGAAATGATCTCTCTCAATCAAGGCTAGGCTTAGGTGAGCTTAATCCATAGGTACACCTATGGATTATTTTGAAATGATCTCGAATAGGTACTTATGTATAAGAAGTTTTACGTTAATAAAAGAGAAGAGAAATTAAAAAGTACGAAATTATTTAGAATAAGACAAACTCAACAAAATGTCAACCTGCCAACAATTAAAGAGTTAGCAAAGGTAAATTTCAAAAGTTAACGGAATATGATAATCAAAATATACTCTTCAAATGCAACATTTCATTTGTTGCCTACACGCATTCATCCAATTGAATAGTTGAATGCAGTTGCTCATGCATATGGCCTCTACTTAATTAATTGGGCAAGTAATTGCAATAGTTATAGTATTCTATAGAATTAATTTCTAATAGTCTACGTTGTCCATATCAAACCATTAAAATATAGTTGAGAAAAACAATACTATCATATAGAAATCATAAAGCAATACAATCATACATAGATTATAAAATAATAAAACAGTCATAGTAGACATAACAATCCATCATAATGGATATAGATATTTTACCTTGAAACTAGCATTCAACATTTAGTGGTTACTTGGATTTCATTAAGAAAGTTTCAAGTTACAATACACTTCATGGAATTATGTCCATTCAAAAGTTACATAGCTCATTTTTCTTTGCATTTTGTCAGCTTAGCCAAAAGTCTCTTTGAAAGTCAAATTAGAAAAATATATGGGATATTTGATGGTTAGTGAGAATACCATCCAAAAAGTCTCTTGGAGAGTCAAACTTGAAAAATATATGAGATAATTGAACATTCTTGAGAATACCAAGAGATAATAACTTTTCATTTTCCATTCTTTTATCACTTTTTCTATCTTATTTTTATTTTTCTACTTTATTTAATTTATTTAATTTTTTGTTTTTCCTTTCTTTTATCTCATTTAATTTTTAATATTTACAATATATTTTATTATTTTTATAACCTCATTAACTGTCAAATTGCACTTAAGCAATGCGTGTGGTAATAGTTTTCTTGTGATCATATTCAGTTTATATCACACATCCCCATTTTGAGACTTTTGGTCTCTAAAAGCTCATAGGAAACCAATTTAAAGCAATGTACCTTCTATCTGCGTGAACATGAATCTAACTATGGCTTTTAGCTACAACTCTAGTTCTAGCTCACTACTTTGGCCACTACCCCTGGTTCAAGCTATGGCTCTAGATCTAGTTCTTGGTTGATTTGTTCGCGTGGTTCAAAAGTCTACACGTTGAATCTCATCTCTCAACAATATTCAGATCGAAACTCTACAATCAAAATTCATTTGCATCTTGAACATGCCAGTCTCTTCATTCTCAAACATGGAGATGGTCTGTCTCGATAGCCAATGAAGGCCAAGTCAATTTCTAGTCTATTTTTGTTCAATGAGATCCCAACAAATAGGCCATCATGAAAAATTTCCACAAGAGGAAGTGTAGACCACCCTCTTTTACTTTATGGAAAAAATTATTTGGTGCTTCACTTATTTGCATAGAAATCCATCTCTAGAACAAGGTCAATCGAATCGAATGACAATTTATTTTTTGGAACATAATTCTCATAAATTATCTAGCCTCCTACCGATTAAATGTTCTAGTTGTACACTCATTGGTAGGGTATTTCAATGGATAATGAGTTATTAATTAACCGGTTTGCAATTAATGAAATGTTATTGCATGCTTGAGATCCTTCTCTTCTCTAGCGGCCTTCCACCTAGCAACATATTTCTTCATTGGTGAGACTAGGTTCTTGTTTTGGTGAAAATCTATGGAAACTTTCTAATTCATGGGACATCAAGGCAATAATATCTTCATCTCATTTGGGCTTCACTCTCCACACGCTTCTCTTGGTTGTGTAGATCCTAGAGTGAATTTTTGGATGAAGTTACAAACATTTTTCTTCTCAATTACTATTCAAATTACAGTGGTGGAAAACATTCTTGCCACAATTGTATGGATTGCTTGACATTCTTCTTTTCACTAGGTGCCTCTAATTTCATTGTTTTTTGGAGAAGCCTTATTTTTATTATTTTTCTAAAAATTGCTTGTATTGTGAATTGTAGCTTGCTTCTCCCAACAAGATGCCTCAATATGGCTTTCTTCCCATAGAATGAGCATGCACTGTGGTGACATGGGAAGCGAAGTCTGTTCGTGCTAAGTTGAGAGGATGAATGAGGCACCCTAGTGTTTGGTTCCTTAGCGAGTTTCATTAGGTCATGCGATGATTTGACAGTCACGATCCCCGAGGAAACTGTTAAAGTTTGAATTTTTTCAGCAAGTTCAAGGCAGTTTCGTTCGAAGAGACTGATGGATTCAACAAAGGATTCGACCAATAATTGTTGGCAGTCAACATGAATGGGAAGAACGAATACCAAGTTCCTTGGGTGGTGTTATCTCACCCTTTTTATGGGACATTGGATGAGGGAGAGTCCACCTTGGTGACTTGGGCATGATTTTGTGATGACTTGGAGATTCGGCGAGGGTCATTGGTTGAGGTTGGCATAATATTGCTTGGAACTTGCCTAAGGCATGGAAGTTATTTGGGGTGACTCATTATACTTCGATCACTTTGGATAGTATGTTGGGACATTTGGGGAGTGAGGGTACATTAGCCACACTCCTCGTAGACATTCATTTGCATTGATGTCACTTAAAAAAAGGAGGCAAGTTGAGGACTTTCTTTCCTTTGGAGGATTTGCAGACATGAATATTGAAACATAAAGAGAGAACTTGGGCATGTGTTTTTTTTTGCATTGGGAAGAATGGTTGAGGGTGAATCCTATCCATTCCAAGGAATAAATAGGTAGACACAACAACATGGTTGAGTGATGAAGTAGTGGGGAAAACGTAGTCTGTGCAGTTCATGAGGCAGATTTATACATTGATATAATATTACATAAATGTACAAAAATACAAATGTATTAATTAATAAATATATTAATAATCAATTAATTAGTACATTAATAAATTAATATATGATTATGTTAAAGTATTAAATTAATAATTATTTAATTCGTTAATGTTATGCATAAAGTAACTATCAAAACATTTAAAATAAAATACATTAATGTTGTTTAATAAATACTTTAATAATGTATTGTATTGATTAATTTAAAAAAAAATACATTATACATAAATAGATTGCTAAAATGTAAATAAATTAAAACATTACTAATATTAACAAAGTTAAAAAACATTATTACCTAAAAATAAAAATAAAAATAAACATTAAACTATTATATTATTACATTAAAGTAGTAATGATGATGATGATGATTAACATCCACTAAGACCGAATTGGTCTATCAGACCTTAAGAGGGTAAGTGATTACTTGCGATTCTGATTCTTTAGAATTTTGTTTCTGTGCTCGAAAATCATTAAGAGAAGCTTTCCAAGATAACCATACTTTTGTTGAGTTAAGAGGTTAGAAAGGTTGGTAGTGTGACAAATATTTTGAAAATGAGATCTAATATGGGTATAGGCCTGAGAATCTAAGAGAAAGTGTTTTTCATCTTCAACCTTCTTAGTGTCACAAAGGTGACATACTCTTTCATCCCATGGTGTTTTAGGAATAGACCAATGCCCAATTTCACTATGGAGTTCATGAGAATTTGTTCTTATCTTAGCAACGCTTATTTTTTTTCTTTACACTTAGAAAAAAAATAGATGATTTTGATCTTCTAGATTATGGTTGATTACATCCTTATAATACCTTAATTTTCATTTTTCCTCTAACTCTTTATCACACCATATTTTCTCCTTAAATCTTGATTTGACGTTTTTTTTAATAGTATCTTTATTGTGCAAAATGGTGTCTTCCATGATTCCGAGTTGATGGTGGTTATGACTCGATTTTGAAGCAATTTTAGGAAGCCTTTTGTCTTCCATGTTGATTAACTTGATCTTATACATTAAGTATCTAGTCATAGCCATGCTCTGAGTGGGGGAGAGTAGTGTTTCTAAGAGGAGGATGGGATAGGACATATTTTCTTTAATTTTGAGATTATAGGTTATAAAATTCATTTGTATTTGATCTATCTTTCTCCAGGATTCACGAGAGATACTACAACCCTACACTTCACATCCATAAAGAATAAAACATGTAACAAGAGTCTCAAAGAGGTGTTTCTTCTTATCCCAACTGCAAAGATCAACTCATTTACAATTTTTTTCAAGTCCATAATAATCTTTCCATCCCCCAATAATCCTTTTCTCAATGTTATAATTCCAATTGAGATTGTGGTGAATATCAATTCCAAGATATTTGTATGAAGTCACTTCCTCCAAGTTGTTGTTGTCATATACCAAGGTATCATAAGGTATCTTATTGGATTTAATAATCATAACCTTAGTCTTATGCGTATTAAAAGTCATACCCATATTGGGGCGAAAATCCTTGAGGATTCTTAGTTGGTTTTCAAGATTATGGGGACTCCTTGCCATAAGAATGATATCATCGGCATAAAGAAGAATATTGATGACTATATCAGTGAGAGTAGACACAACCTTCTTTTTCAAAGCAATCTTCTAATTTGTCAATGTATATGCCAAAAAGGGTAGGGAACAAGAAACAACCTTGTTTGACTCTGATATTGCATTCAATCTCTTCTAATATTGTAGTTAATCAAAGCAGAACCAAGAAGAGGAGTGGATTATCCATTTTCATAATGATGAATGCAAATTTTAGCAATCAAATAGATTTATTAAGCCTAGTTACTACTGCCTCCAGACGTTGAAGAGAAAGAAAAGAAGAGAAAGAAAAAAAGCACTCCAAATTCAAGAACCTTGAAGAAACCCCACCCGCTATTCTATTATTACTCTTTGCATGTGTGCTTTCATCGAAACTAGCACATCGCTACAATTAAAATTAAAAATGAATAGTGTTTAATATTGTAAACCAGATGTGCTTTCATCGAAGCTAGCACAACTACAATAAAATATGAATCTTGTTTAATATTATAAACCACTGATATTCCTATATTTTATTTATATATATATTTTTATTTTGTATGACTTCAAGTTGCATGCCACTACAATGGTGTAGAGGTACTAATATCATGAGGCTACGATGGCGTTTAGGGAGTAATCATCTTCAAAAGCAGGTTGTGAAGCTTCCTCTGTTGAGCCCATCTCTCCACGTTTTTGTAACAACTTTTTAACCAACAAAAAGTTTGCTTCTTTCACTTGCACTAATTCCAAGACATAAGTAATAAATATGGATATAAAGATCGAAAAATATTATATATATATATATATATATATAAAATGAAATTTATGCGTCTAATCCTTCAAGCTTTCAATACGTTAAAGAAAACTCTAGGTTTATATATTGGTTTTAATGAAAATAGTTCAATCCGTTAATGAAAACTATCCGGTTGAATGTATTGGGTTTTTATGAAAGTTATGGGTTCAATCTATTCAATGAAATTTTGTCCGCTAATGAAAACCATTGCATTCAATATGCATTTATTTATATATGGGTTTTGTTTAAAGAAAGTTATGTGTTAATGAAAGAGAGAAAAATATTATATATGGGATTTAACGAAATTTGTGCATTCGATGAAAGTTCTGGGTTTTGGTTTTAATGAAAGTTATGTATTCGATGAAAGTTATGGGTTTCAATGAAATTTTTTTATGTCACTTAAAAAAATTTATTGTTTTATATATGCGATTATATATGGGTTTTAAGGATAGTTTAAAAAAATCTATTGTTTTTAATATGCGATTATATATGGGTTTTAAGGAAAGTTATGCTTTAATGCTTTCAATTAAATTTTGTCATATAATATTTAAACTTAGAGAGTTAAACTTCACATAATTGATTATGCTAAGTGCATTCTTATTACATTGCATTCTATGTGTGAACTTTTGCTTAAATACTCAAAAGGATATTATGGTTAACTATAATTAATAGTTATTAGGGTTAATTATTGTTAATAATGATTATTATAGTTAAGATTAGGTCAAGATTAGTGTTGGAGTTATTTCTATTAGAATTAGGGTTAAGATTAGGGTTATTCCTATAGAAATAGGGTTAGGATCTTTTTTTAGAGTTAGAGTTGGGTTTATTTCTATTTTATAAATTTAAAAGACTTTAAAATAAAAAAGTCATAATTTTAAAGATTTAAATTTAATTTTAAGATAAATTTAAATTAGTTTATTTAAAAAAAACTTATTCTTTTAAGTATATATATATATATATATATATATATATATATATTCACTTTAATGAAAGTTTTTTTTTTTATGGGTGAGAGACTTGTTTTTGTTAATTCTCCCATCCATCACAAATCAAATCAATAAAAAATATATAAAGATTATATATGGATGTATAATGGTCATAGTTTGTATCATGGTGAAATGTATGCACTCTATGATCCATGTGTGTTGTACTTAAATGTACTTATAACAACAATAAATCATAATCAAATTTCAAGTTCATTTCTATAAATGTCCTTAGAATGAGTCTAAATCGTCATATACAAAGTTCCAAATGATTTGCTACCAATTTTATTATAATAAGTATAAATTATTGAATGATTTTCTATCAGTGTCCTTTGAAAAAGTATAAATCAAGTCGATTTACTATCAATGTCCTTAGAACAAGTATAATTCATCATCTACAAAGTTCAAGATAATTTTCCATCAATGTGATTAACATAGCCTTGTCATCACAATGTGATGAGCATAGTCTACTCTTCACAATGTGATGCAAATATCACGTCATCATAATGTGAAAAACAATGTCTCGTCATTGTAATGTGATGAACATAGTGCTATCATCGCAATAAATGTCTTGTTGTCACAATGTGATAAACATAAGACATTTATGTTCATAATGTAGTGATACGAAATACAATGAACATATGGCATTTAAGTTCATCACATAGCCAAATTTTAGTTAATTTTTTTATCCTCATAATGTGATGAACACAAATCCATCATCGCAATATCCTAATCATTGTTAATATGTCACAAACAATATCCTACCATTGCATTGTAATGAACATAGTCATGTCATAGTAATGTGACCCAAATATCCATTCATCTAAATGTGACACAGATATATTTTCCTTGCAACATGAAGAACATTTCTCGGCCATCGTAATGTGGCAAAAATAACCATATTGTTACAATGTCACAAATATAGCATTATACTATAAACATACAATGTGACTAAAATAACCATATTCTCACAATGTGACAAACATAACTATGGTTGACCTTGGTTCACCATGATGATGGTTGACCGTGATTTACGATGGTTGACAATGGCTAACCATGTTTGACAATTGTTTTCCATAGATGACCATGGCTGGCCATATCCATATTATCGCAATGTGACGAACATAGCCTTGTCCTAGGAATGCAATGAGCATATCCTCATCGCCTCAATGTGATGCAAATATATTTTCATCATAATGTCACAAACAATGGCATGTCATCAAAATGTGATGAACATCACCTTGTCCTTGAAATAAAGGTCTTGTAATTAAAATGTGATAAACATATGACATTTATGTTCATCACATAGACATACAACATACGAAGAACATAGGAAATTTATGTTTATCACATAGCCACGGGGTTATGTTCATCACATAGGAAATTTATTTTCATCACATAACCACTTGTTACTTAAATGTCATGTTGTCAAAATGTGATGAGAATAGACTCATTATATCAATATATCGGTCATAATCAATATGTGACAAACAATATCCTATCATCACAGTGTGATGAACATATCCCCATCCTCACAGTGTACTTAGAACAAATATTATTCATCATATACAAAGTTCAAGATGATTTGTTATGAATGTGATGAACATAGCCTCATCGTTGCAATTTGTTGCAAATATCATGTTGTCATAATTTGATCAACAATGTCCTTTCTTCATGATGTGATGAACATAGCCCTATCATCACAATAAATGTCATGTTGTCGTAATGTGATGAACATAAGACATTTATGGTCATCACATAGACATATGACATACGATGATCATATGATGAATATAAACATTTATGTTAATCACATAGTCACTTTTTACTTAAATGTCTTATCATTCCAATGTGATGAACATAGCTCCATGTTTGTAATATCCCCATTGTCGTAAATATGCGACAAACATTATCCTATCATTGCAATGTTATGAACATATCTCAGTCATCACAATGTGATGCAAATATCCAATAGGCATAACGTGACGCAAATATCCTGTGCTCGTATTGTGACAAACATAGCCCCACCATTGCAATGTGGTAAAGATAACCATATTTTCGCAATGTGACAAACTTATCCTTTGTAATATTCTAGATATAAAATAGTATGAAAAACAAAAATAATTAGCTAGAAATGGTGGATAAACAACGATATAACTAGAACAACACCACAATAATACCAAAATAATACCAGAATAATACCATAAAGAGAACTTTGATAACTGAGAGAAATATTCACTTGCCTCTTCGAGGGGGAAACCTCCAACAGAGCAAAGATCTATTACAACAATATCCAAGACAAAACTTCTCATACTCTCGATTCCTATTTATACTAAATATGTCTATCAAAATAACCATCTAGAGGAAGATCCTTCTAGAAGTGGAAGCTTCTATTAAGTCTTCTTACATTTGACCTACTCTTCATTATTATTAGCCCTTATTAATATTGACCTTTATTACATGGAAATATATTATTCTACCTACGTGAGGGGCTAGGTCCCTAACATGTCCTCCCCCTTAAAAATAGGCTTGTCCTCAAGGCTTGATATGAGGAAATTTCCACAAAATGGTAGTCGGTTCCCAAGTGGAATCTGCTGGAGTTGTATCTTTCCACTTGACTAACACTTCTTTGATGGTTCGCTGACACAGACGATGCTCATGCTGGTCCAAAACTACTTGCGGATGTAGCCAAATGGATCCTTCTTTGTTCAACTAAGGAAGGTTGGTTTGAGTTTGGAATTTAGTTCCAATCACCTTCTTTAAACATAAAACATGAAAAATAGGATGGAGCTTAGAATGATTGGGAAAAAATAATTGATAGGCCACCTATCCCACACATTTGAGAATGGTATAAGGACCATAAACTTTCGGCGTGATTTTCTAACAATGGTCATCCTTGAGGAAATTTTGATTGTAAGGTTGCAGTTGAATAAATACCGAATCTCCTTTTGCAAATTGACGTTCAGAGAGACCTTGATCTACTTGTTGCTTCATGCGATTCTGGGCCATGACCAAATTAGATTTCAGGGTACAGATAATATCCTCTCGAAATGTAAGCGTTTGGTCAACTTCCTGGACCTTCGAGACACCTGGAGAGTATGAGATAAATGAAGGTGGATTTTGTCCATATACCGCTTCAAAAGGAGTCATGCAGGTATTTGTATGGTGAGAAGTGTTGTACCACCATTCAGCTAGTGGTAACTATTGAGCCCATTGATTTTTCCTTTCCGATGCAAAACACCTCAAATATGTTTCCAAACACTTGTTGACAACTTCAACTTGGCCATAACGCTAGGGATGATAAGTTGTGATGAGACGCAATTGGATTCCTTATAGCTTGAACAAGTCTTTCCAAAAATTGCTGGTGAAAGTTGGGTTGTGATAAAAAACAATAGAATGTGGCATGCCATGAAGCTTGAAGACACTATCCATGAAAATTTGAGCGACAATGGAGGTTGTAAATGGGTGTTGAAGAGGACAGAAATGAGCATACTTGGGAAGACAATCAACTACCACCATGATGACTTATTTATTTCTCGATTTATGTAAGCCTACAATAAAATCCATAAAGATATTCTGCCAAATAGTAGGTTGAATCAGAAGTGGTTTTAGTGTTCCAGGAGATTTGAATATTTCTCCCTTGTTGCGTTGAAAAACATCACATTGAACCACAAAATTGTGAACGCCCTATTTCATACCATCCCAGAAAAAGAAACATTTGACCCGGTTATAGGTTTTGGTAAACTGGGAGTGCCCAACAGTGGGTGTAGCATGAAGCTCAAAAAGCACCGTGGATTTAAGTTTTGAATGTTTACTTAAATACAGACGACATTTGTATTGAAGCTCATCATTGAGCCAAGAGTACCATAGGGAGACTGAAGAATCAACCTGTAATTTTTGAGTCAAATGTGAACTTTTGGGATTGTGTAACCATTCTTGGCAAACAACTTGGAGCCAATCTAGTACAATGAAGGAGAGAGAAAAAAGGGACCCTTCATATTTATATTTTTGGAAAGCGCATTAGAAACCACATTGTATTTTCATTTCTTGTAAATGATCTCATAATCATATCCAAAGAGCTCAGTCACCCATTTTTGTTGCTCTGTGGAGGAAAGGTGTTGTTCTAGAAAATACTTGAGGTTTTGATGATCTGTCTTAATTTGGAAGCGTTGCCCCAATATATAAGGGTGCCAAATATCCTCGACATGCAGAATAACCAACATTTCCTTTTCATGTATTGATTTTCCCAAATGTCACTCTAACAGTTGTTTTCTCGTAAAGGCCAAAGGCTGACACTCTTGCATAAGGACTACACCAATTCTTTTCTGGGAAGCATCACATTTTAGGACAAAGGTATTTGTGAAATCAGGAAGGGTCGGGGGTAAAATCATAAATTTGGGTAACACTTTCGTGACAATCGGGTCTCCAAAATTTCTAGCGGCAATTTTTCGGCCGAACAAATTTTTCTTTCGGTCGAAATATTTTTCGGTCGAAAATTTTCACATTAAATTTAATGGTGCCCTCGAAATTTATGTACAATGTCTTTTGGATGAATTATTTTCCCATGGTAAGCATATTTCGGCAGAAATACTTTTCGGCCGAAACGTTTATTTTTAATGGATAAAACTAGGTTTCGACCGAAAGAATATTTCAGCCGAAAACTTGAAAATGGGACTGTTTGCAAAAAACTGCAAATTCTCTCCATCTTACTTCATCTTTGGAGGTAGCAGACTCCTACAAATACTCATAATTTAGTTTGAGAATTGATACCAACATTTTTAAAAATTGAATCTACTTTCATTGGGTATAATTTGTTTTCATTTTCATTGTTTTTATCTAATTTTATTTAATTTTATAAAAAAATCATTGCATAATATTTTTAGGTGAGATTATGATTCGGTGAAACGAAAAATCCATATCTCTAAAAATACGCAACAGAAAAATATGGAAAATTTATATTCATGATTTTTAAACTGTTCTCTTCAAAAGGGTATTTTTAGAATTTACTTTTAAGTAAAAATTAAGATAGATACAAGGTGTAGAAAAACACGTGTTTAAAATCTCCAACGTTTTCATCTTGGTCAACTTAAAAAAATTCTAGAAATTATAATATTCATCTGTTAGATTCAAAATTATAGTCATAATAAAATAGAGTCTCTGTAGATTGTTGCAGTATATTTCATTTCTTAAAAACATAAGTTTAATAATAGATACATTGTTGTGGAAAAGAATAACTCATTATCATTCCATTCATGTTTAAGGAACACACTGTTAAACAATTGTCAAATTGACATATCAAAACTTGATTAAAAAAAATTGAAAAATAGTCATTAGAAATATAACAAAATTATTCACAAGTTTTGTTTTTAACTGTAAAGTGGAATTCTAAATAAAAAAAAATACTTTGTATGACGGAAGTTGAAGAACTTGTGAAAATACAGTTTTTTTTGTCATAAAACAAGCAAAAGTGTTACCCATCTTCATGATTTTACCCTCGGGACTAAAGTGGTGCACATGCTCATCTTCAAGGTTTGAAAATCCTAAGAAACTACTTGAGTTGAATTGCAAGAATTATTTTTAAGGAGAACAATGAGAGGTGCCACAATCTTTCCATAATTCTTTACAAAATTGCAATAATAACCTATTAAATCAAGAAATACATGCAAGATTTTGAGAGTTCTTGGCTGAGGCCAATCTTACATAGCTTCAATATTTTTAGGACCCACCCTGACATCGACCTTGCCAACAATATGACCCAAGTACTTGACTTCTGAGGCGCCAAAAGAAAATTTAGATTGTTTGAGGAAAACTTGGTGCTGATAGAGTAGAGGGAGAACTCAATCCACATGAGCAAGATGGATTGTTTAGGTTTTACTATAGATGAGAAATCAGTCAGGAATGATTTTAGGGGCTAAATTTCGCTCATGGGCTAATTTTCCGTGGTTTTTCAAAAAACGAGATTCGCTATTTTAAAAATGATTTGCCCAAATTATATAGGATAAAATTATTTTCCTTAAAAATCGCCAAAATCTTATAAAAACTATATAAAATCCTTATAAATTTGAATATTTTTACAAAAATATCGCTAGTCATTAATAGCTGGCATATGAAGGATTAGTAAGATTCACCAATGTTTCTACATTTAAAAATAATTTTCCATCCTTAAAATCATCCATGATGAGGATATAATCAAAGAAAACTAAGACAAAATGATAGATAAAAGGATAGAAGACATGATTCATTAGGCTTTGGAAAGTGGAGGGAGAATTACACAAGCCAAAGGGCATGAAGAAAAAATCATAGTGTCCCTCATGAGTTATAAATGCAGTCTTAGGAATATCTTCCTAGTTCATACAAATCTGGTGGTAGCCAGAGTGAAGATCAAGTTTAGTAAAGAATTGGGTGCTACTCAATTCATCCAAGAGGTCATCAATGACATGAATGAGAAATTTGTCTTTATTGGTGATTTTGTTGAGGGTGTGAAAGTAAGGACACATGCGCAAAGAACCTTATTTTTTAAGGGCCATGACCACAAGAGAAGAGAAGGGGATCGTACTAGGGCGGAAACACCTGCTTTGAGAAAATCTTGAACAATTTTTTCAATTTCATTTTTTTTGGAAAAGGGATGATGATAGGGACATATATTGGGAGGAAGAATTCCTAGGACAAGTGGAATGGAATGATCATGAACACCACGGGAAGGAGGGATTCCCTGGGAAGAGGAAAAAACCACTTGATGTTTAGAGAGGATGGATTGGAGGTCCTACAACAGAGAGGGTGTTTGAGTGGCTTGTATGGCATAAAATTGGGAAATAATTCTAGAATGACCTTTTCTGAGAAGATTTTCCATGCGATGGGAACTGAGGATCTTTGGTGAACTAGCAGTGATGCCATGTAACTTATATCATTGGCACTCCCGGTCAAATTGCATGGTTAATTCCATAAAATCCATGACAATGGGACCCAAAGTCCTTATCCATTCTACACCCAACAAAATTTCACAACCTCCCATGTTGATAGAAAACATATGATATTTCATGTGGTACTCACCAATTTGGAGACACACATTTTCACAACGCCCTCCATATTTCATGGACCTGCCATTGGAAATCATGTTTTGAATATTATTGATGGCACATATATAGAAATTAGTTTCTTGGGAAATGCAGCAATCAATAAAATTATGGGTACTTCCACTATCAACCATGGATGATTTTAGGGGCTAAACTTCTCTCATGGGCTAATTTTCCAAGGTTTCTCCAAAAAAAAAAATTGTTATTCTAAAAATGATTCGCCCAAATTCTATAGGATAAAATTATTTTAACTTGAAAATCACCAAAATTTCATACAAACTATATAAAATCCTTAGAAATTTGAATATTTTTACAAAACAATTGCCAAACATTTCATAGTTGACATATAAAGGATTAGTAATATACGCCAAGGTTTCTACATTTTAAAATAAATTTCCATCCTTAAAATCATTCGTGCTATCAACAAGAATGACGACCTTCCTATGCTTAATGTAACCAATTAGCTTGAGGGTTTGGGGAGAACAGAATCCAGTGAGAGAATTTAGGGAAATGACCGGTTGTACTTCGAGAGGGTTTGAGGGAGGTGTCATGTCAGTGGTTTTAGGTGACACAGACACAAGGGGAGCCTCAACATCATCTTCCAAAACAACCTCCGACATGTACATACAAACATTTTTTTCCTTACACTTGTGCCCAAGAAAACATTTGTCATGACAATTTTAACAAAGGCCTTTGATTTCACATTCAACCATTTTGACTGGAGTCAATTTATTGATCTTTAGTAGAGTATAAGGAGGAGTGGGAGTGACTGGTTTAGTGTGAGGAATGAAGGAGGACTTTTGGTTTTGAGAAGAGAAAAACTGTCATGCTTCCTTAGCTCTTTTAGTAGCATCACCCAACTTTGAGGATGAGCCATGAGGACATGGGCATGGATCTCATCCTTGAGGCCACTGATAAAAAATTCTTAGAAAAAAGAATCAGACATGCCCTCTGTATGAAAAGCCAATCACTCAAAAGTGGCTATAAAGTATTCCATTGTACCAGATTGTTTCAACTTTGTCAAACAACCTAAATGGTTGGTGTTAGTTTCAAAGAGTTCATAAAGATATTCCACAAAGTGTTTCAAGGCCACATACCCTTGACGGGCATTTTTTCTCCATTGCGACCATTTCCAACGTTCTTGATCTAGATGGAGAACATCGTAACGGAGTTTGGACAACTCAGATGTAATTCCATACAAAGAGAAATGATGTTCCATTTGAGTTACCCATCTACTGGGATTTGATCCATCAAATTTGGTCACATCCACACATGGAATGCGTAGGTCACAATGAAAGTGATGAGGCTGGAAATTCTGGGAATAAGTGGAAGTTTCACCTTTGGTTTTCAAAGGTGGGTCACATGAGGGAGGATCTGTTGGGATATGCATCTTGGTGCAGATCATCGTGGTGACGGATTCAATCTGGGTAGAAAGGTCTTATTTGAGGTCCTCTATTTTGGGGTTTATGGAGGAATGCATGTTTTTATTGATGGTGGAAATATTGGCACTGAGTTGTCTCACTTGTAGTTTAGTTTCCGTGAGATTAGAGTGCAATGCATTGAAGAAAGATTCCAAGTCTTGGCTACGGGTGTGGGCCATGATGAAGAGGGAACACAAAAAGGGGCAGGTGGGACCACACAAAAAATGGGTTATGGGTGAAGTGTATCACAACGATCAAGGCAACTAGTTGAATCCAACGATCAAGAGACTCAATTGCATGACAATAGATCTTTTCTGTTCTATTTTTTATTCCTTCCCAAGGGTTAGGGTATTCAAGGGTTCTACAGACAAGGGTTTTCCCTATGTTATATCTCTTTAATACACGTGTGGGGTCAAATAGTAGTTCTAGGCCCAATATCTTAGGGCACTAACTAAGGAGGCTAGATCGTGCGCTTAGTCATACTACCCGACTACCTAGGTACTAGAGAGTATCTTCCTGAGTAATTTTCTCAGTGGCACTATAGCAGTCAGGTGGTCGATCGGTTTATCTATGGAGGGATTTGAGAGAACTAGGTCGATCTGTATATAGGTGTTGTCTGATGTGCTACCACTCGAAGGGGTACCAACATGGGTTACGAGTGTGGCCAACAGATGTGTGATTAAGTACCACTTGCATTTTCTGTGTGTATGAATCCCCGACTGTGAGTTTATTCACATAACGATATATCTATGTATATTAAAGATGTCAGAATACGTCTCTACCCTAAAAAAAAATTATCCCATAATTTTCTGTCGAGGAAGGTTCTTTGATACCACTTGTAATATTCTAGATATAAAATAGTATGCATAATAGAAATAATTAGCTAGAAATGGCAGATAAACAATGATATAACAAGAACAACACCACAATAATACCAAAATAATATCAGAATAATACCATAAATATCACTTTCATTACTGAGAGAAATTTTCATTTGCCTCTTCAAGGGTGAAACTTATAGTGGAGCAAAGATCTATTACAATAATATCGAAGACAAAATTTCTCATACCCTCGACTCCTATTTATACTAAATATATCTATCAAAAAAATCATCTAGAGGAAGATCCTTCTAGAAGTGGAAGTTTCTATTAGGCCTTAATACATTTGTCTTATTCTTCGTTATTGCTAGGCCTTATTAATATTGAGGTTTATTACATGGAAATATATTATTCTACATATGTGAGGGGTTAGGTCCCTAACAACCTTTTATGATGAACATAAAATGTGACGAACATAATGATATTTTCCCATTAGGACAAACATAACTATGGTTGACCTTGGTTGACCTTGTGATTAACATAGCCCCATCATTGCAATGTCTTGAGAACAAATATAATTCATCATCTACAGAGTTCAACATGATTTTATATCAATGTCATGAACATAGCCTCTTCATTGCATTGTGGTGCAAATATCCCATCATCATAATGTGACAGACAATGTCCTTTCATCACAGTCTGATCAACATAGCCCCATGTGGCAATAAATTTCATTTTGCCTCAATGTGATGAACACAAGGAATTTAAATTCATCACATAACCATACAACATACGATCATCATACGATGAACATAGGAAATTTATGTTCATCACATAGTCACCTTTTACTTAAATTTCTCGTCGTCTGAGTGTGATGAACATAGCCCCGTCTTTGCAATATCGCCATTGTTGTTAATATATGACAAACAATATCCAGTCATTGCAATGTTATGAACATATCCCAGTCGTCGCAATGTGATGAAAATATCCAATAGACATAATGTGACCCAAATATCCTATCCTTGCAATGTGACAAACATAGCCCCACCATCACAATGTGCTTAACCTAACGATATTGCCACAATGTGACTAACTTGGCCTTATATGATCAACATAAAATGTGACGAACATAACCTTATTGTCATAATGCAATGAACATAACTATGGTTGACCTTAGTTGACCATGATCATGGTTGACTATGGTTGACCATGGTTGATAATGGTTGATGTTAGTGAAACAATTTTGATAATTTTTGTCCATAGTTGACCATGACCAGCTATAACCATATTGTCACAATGTGACAAACATGGTTGTCCATAACCATATAGTCGCAATGTGATGATCACTTCCATATTTTCGCATTGTGAAAAACAGATCCTCCTCATCACAATGTGATGAGCATGTCCTTATTGTCTCAATGTTACACAAATATCCTATCATCCTAATGTGACAAACAATGTCCTTTCATCACAATGTGATGAAAATAGCCTTTTCATCGACATAAATGTCATGTTGTTGCAATGTGATGAACATATGACATTTATGTTCATCACATATTCACATGACATATGATGAACATATGCCATTTATGTTCATCACATAGCCACTTTTTACTTAAATGTCATGTTGTCGAAATGTGATGAACATAGGCCCATCATCACAATATCCCCATTGTCATCAATATGTGACAAACAATACGTTGTCATTGCAATTTGATGATCATATTATCCTCGTCCTAATGTGGTGAAAATATCCGACCTTCATAATGTTACACAAATATCATTTTGCCGCAATTTGACGAACATAGTTCGTCCGTTGCAATGTGAGGAAAATAACCATATTTTCGCAATGTGATGTAAATATCCCATCATCATAATGTGACAAAAAATTATGAATGTCAATATGTGATTTCCATTTATAGTCTTGGCTAGCCATATCATGGCAATCCATGGTCACTTATGAAAGATACTTGTCAAACATGGTCAACCATTTTCAACCATGGTCAACCACACTCAACCAAGGTCAACCATAGTGAAGGTCTACAAAAGCTAACCATGGTGAAGGTCTATGGAAGTTAACCATAGTCATGGTCAACCATAGTGAAGGTCTACGAAATCTAACCATGGTGAAGGTCTATGGAAGTTAACCATAGTCATGGTCAACGATAATTAACCATGACCATGGAAATCCAAGGTCAACCACAACTAACCATGGTCATGCTCAACCATAATTATCCATGGTCATGCTTAAGCAAGGTCATGATCAACCATAATTAACCATGTGAACCATATTCATTCTCAATTAATCTATTAATGGATTATTATTTTTATAATGTATTATTAATTTATTACTTTATTAGTGTATTTATACTTTAGCAATATATTCATTAATACTTTAGTTTATACATTACATTAATGTAATAATATATTATTAATGTACTAAAACTTTAATAATGTATTAATACTTTATTAGCATAATATTTTATTAGTGTATTTATACTTTATAAATGTTTTAATGTATAGATACTTTAGTAATATATTAATTAATAATGTGCAACTGTATTAGTTAATTAACACATTAGAGTATACTTCAATACATTACTGTATCAATGCTTTATTGATGTTTTTATGAATTCATTTAATGCGTTAAATGTATGGAATGTATTTTATATACATTCTTACTATAATAATGTATTACTTTATTGGTGTATCAATTATTTAGAAATGTATTAATTAATTAATGTAGGTTACATTATTAAGGTATGACTTATTTAATACGTTACATTCTACATTAATGTAAATTAATATATTAATTTATACATAACATTAATGTAATAATTTATCACTACCTTATTAATGCATTATTATTGTATTAATCTATTAGTGACGCAAATATCCTATCCTCGCAACATGAAAAACATAGCCCCACCATCACAATATGGTTAGCATAGCCATATTGCCACAATGTGACTAACTTAGCCTTATATGATGAACATCAAATGTGACGAACATAACCATATTGTCGTAATGCGACGAACATAAGTATGGTTGACCTTGGTTGACCATGATCATGGTTGATTGTGGTTGACCATGGTTGACAATGATTGACACTAGTTAAACATGTTTCATAATTGTTTTCCATGGCTGACCATGGCTGGCTATAACCGTATTGTCACTATCTGACAAACATGGTTCGCCATAACCATATAGTCGCAATGTGATGACCACTTTCATATTTTCACAATGTGTCAAACGTATCCTCCTCGTCGCAATGTGATGAACATATCCTTGTTTTCACAATGTTACGCAAATATCATGTTGTCATAATGTGACAAACAATGTCGTGTCATCGCAATTTGATGAACATAGCCTTATCATCGACCTAAGTGTCATTTCGTCACAATGTAATGAACATATGACATTTATGTTCATCACATATTAACACAACATATGATGAAGATATGACGTTTATGTGCATCACATAGCCGCTTTTTACTTAAATGTCTTGTCGTCGAAATGTGATGAAGATAGGCCCATCATCGCAATATGTCCATTGTCATCAATATGTGACAAACAATATGTTGTCGTCGCAATGTGATGAACATATTATCCTTGTCACAATGTGGTGGAAATATCTTGTCATCATAATGTGATGCAAATATCCTATCATCGCAATCTTACGAACATAGCCCCTCCGTCGCAATATGAGGTTAATAACCATATTGTCGCAATCTGATGTAAATATCCTATCATCATAATGTGATAAAAAAATCCAAATGTCACTATGTGAATGTCATCCATAGTCTTGGTCAACCATTGTCATGGCAATCCATTGTCACTTATGGATGACAATTGTCAAACATGGTTAACCATTGTCAACCATGGTCAACCACAGTCAACCAAGGTCAACCATAGTGAAGGTCTACAAAATCTAACCATGGTGAAGGTCTATGGAAGTTAATCATATTCATGGTGAACCATAATTAACCATGATCATGGAAATCCAAGGTCAACCACAATTAACCATGGTTATGCTCAACCATAATTATCCATGGTCATGGTCAAGCAAGGTCATGATCAACCATAACTAACCATATGAACCATATTCAACCTTTCCTTCCCAAATTCAACCAAGGTCTACCAAACTTAACCATCCTCATGGTCAATAATATGGTCAACCATAAGAAACGAGGGTCGTGGTCCACCATAGTCAATCATGGTTATTCTCAATTAGTCTATTAATGTATTATTATTTTTATAATATATTAGTAATCTATTTATTTATTAGTGTATTTATAATTTAGGGATGTATTAATTAATGGGATTGGATAAACATTCTACCTTTTGGGTTTTCTGGTAGGATTTGGCCAGAATCCGACGATGTAAATTTGGACAAAATCTCTATTTTTTGTTGTTTAAATTGTCTTTCTGAATGCATAAATGGATTCATTGTGTTGAAAACCCCGGGCACTCGGATTATACAAACTTAGCCACTCAAATGTGAAGATCCAACCATTCATCATCTGATTTGGCACAAAATC
Organism: Picea sitchensis; assembly: GCA_010110895.2. Classification (NCBI taxonomy): domain Eukaryota; kingdom Viridiplantae; phylum Streptophyta; class Pinopsida; order Pinales; family Pinaceae; genus Picea; species Picea sitchensis. Next base: position 74,712 of record SNQJ01S0042545.1, read on the forward strand.
AAACGGAAAAAGTGGCTGAAACCCCCCCCAAAAGTAGAACGTTTAGAATACTCTTTAATTAATACTTTAATTTATGCATTACATCAATGTAATAATATATTATTAATGTATTAAATATTTAATAATATATTATTACTTTAGTATCATAATATTTTATTAGTGTATTTATATTTTATTAATGTATATTATATATTAATGTAATAATATATTATTAATGTATTAAAATTTTAATAATGTATTACTACTTTATTATATTTTATTAATGTATAGATAGTAATGTATTAATTAATAATGTGTTAAGGTATTAATTAATTAACACATTAAGAGGATGCCTATGAAGGGTCGAGAGGGGAGCGTGCAGTCTACTATGCGCAATGCAGTTTGAAATACTGTGCACCAAACATGCTACATGATAGAGTTCTTAAGACCACTACAAAATGCACAAAATGCTGCGATTACTTCGCGCTATGAATACACATACTTAATAAAATGATTTACTAATGTAGAATAAAACGATGCTATGCTTAGCACATAAACTTAGAAATAAAACAGAAACATGAAAAAACACAAAATACTTGATATTAATGAACTTCAGTGCAATGCACCTTGTTTACAATGACAAAATGAGCTTCAGCTGTAATACTTCTTCTTTGAAAATTCTTCAGTTGCTGCTGGTTCTCTCTACCTCTCTTCTTCTCTTCACTATCTAATATGCATCCCCTCTCTCTATGAGTCTTATATATATCGAATAACTAAAACAACTAAGACTAATATATACTTCCTACAGAAGCTAAGACAGACTCAACATTAAAAACTACCATAACTATGACTGACTCTTGAACCACTTAATTTAATTCGAGAAGATAGAATTTGGCTCCATTTATAGCTCTCTTGTTTCCCAACTAACTTTTGTCTTTTCACTTGAAGACTTGTGATAATTTATGTCTGACATTTTGGCTACTGACAGATTTTGACTAAAAGACAAATCGACGAAGGTGTGAAGATCTCACCGACTTGTAATTACAATTTCCAACACTCCCCCTTAATTATAAGTTGGTGGGATTTCAAATAACATCAAAAATTGAGTTTTTCATTTACTGTCACACATCTGTTACTGCTCGGACTCCTAGACTACTATGTAGATGCTGAAATACATCTCTTGCTAAAGCCTTTGTAATAATGTCGACAATTTTTTCTTTTGACCTACAAAATTCTAAACATATCTCTTTGTTATTAACCAATTCTCTAATGAAATGATACCTTGTATCAATGTTTTTAGTTTTCTTGTCAAACACATGATTATTTGATAACATAATGGCTGAGTTGTTGTGAGATAAAACTATAGTTGGTTCATCTTGTTCTTGCAACAAATCTTTTAACATCCTTCTCATCCATACTGCTTGGGAAGTTGTGCTTGTGGCTGCGACGTACTCTAATTCTGCTGAAGAAAATGTCACTATGGTCTTCTTCCTTGATTCCCATGATACAATATCTATTCCAAAATGAAATGTGTACCTAGAGGTACTTTTCCTCTCATCAAAAATGCCTCCACAATCACTATCGGTGTATCCAATGAGTTTGAAATCCTCTAAAGTGGAGTAATTTATGCCAAAATATTTTGTTCTATTTACATATCTCAGTATTCTCTTTCCTTATTTCCAATGTGATTCTTTTAGAGTTTCCATTAACCTTGAGATTAGGCTAACTCTATACATAATTTCAGTTCTTGCCACTGTTATATACATAAGACTTCCTACCAGTATTTTAAATAGTGTGGTATTGGACCCTTCATCTTCCTTCCTTAGCTTTAATCCTGTTATGACAGGTGTTGGTGTTGTTTTTGAATTCATCATATTGAATCTCTTCAATATTTCATGCACATACTTGGACTATGAGATAAATATACCAGTTTTCGACTAGTGCACTTCTATTCCTAGAAAATATCTCATAAGCCCCAAATCAGTCATTTCAAATTCATCCTTGCACTTCTATTCCTAGAAAATATCTCATAAGCCCCAAATCAGTCATTTCAAATTCATCCTTCATGACTGACTTGAATTCTTCTATGTCAAAATTACTAGTCAATATCAAATCATCCACATATAAATGAACAATTAACATGTTACCTTGCTTATTTGATTTGATGTTCAGTGTTGGATCATTTTCACTTCTTTGAAATCCATTATGATTGAGGTAGGAATATATGTGATTGTACCAGGCTCTCGGAGATTGCTTTAAACCATATAGGGTTTTCTTTAATCTGTATACTTTGTCTTCTTGACCTGGAACCTCATAACCTTGTGGTTGTTCCACATATACTTCTTCTTCTAAGTTTCCATTCAAGAATGATGACTTTACATCCATCTAATAAATTGGCCATTTGTACTATGCGTCAATTTCTAACACAGTTCTCACTGTGT
>SNQJ01S0042546.1:2576-16289 GCA_010110895.2 Picea sitchensis
TATGTTCTTCTCGACCTCATAAATCCAACACAACTAACGACACTGAAAAAGATTGAGTGTAGCTCGCAGAAATGGCCTGCAAGTGTCTACTCCTCAACAACTTCCCTGCATAAAAATGGTTTTGGCTTGGATTTTCTTCAGCATAACTATGATCTGACTATCCTCCTTAGCCTCAAACATTCTTGGTTTATATAGATCTGAAGTTGGCTATCGTTCCCCAACTTCCTCCCACAATCTGGGCTTAAAAAAAAATCCCAATATCTCCTAATAATGGCCAAATCCTCCATTAACAAGCCTGAAAATCAATAAAAAATCCCAAAACTATGTAATAAAACCCACTCTGTAACAAAAATTCAATAATACACAGAGTATCCCCCTAAATCAGGCGCGCGTCCTCAAATAATGGTCACATGCAACTAAAATTGGCTAAGTGCTAGCCCAAAGGGCTAAGCACCGACCCTTAACATTCGCCAGCCACGAGTTATATGGCACATTCCATGGGACCGTTGGTCCACAGAAAAACTTCGTGTTCCTTTTGGTGGATAGACTCCTGGATATATGGCAGGTTACAAGGGACCACGGGTTGGGCCTTAGCCCCAGCCCCATCCCTTTTGCACCCTTAACAATATAGTCAACATATATATTAATATGTGGGCTTATATAAACAAGGCATATACATGGCACATTGGTGTTAGGGATCTTTGTCAAGGCTCTTGGGCTTGGTGGTGGTCGTGGGTTCAAAACCCATAAACCCCAAAACAATTTTTTAACTTGTCACACGTTTGATGACTGGGTGCCATGTGGCTGCCCATGCCTGGGCCACGTGGCACCAACACATTTTCTCAAAAATTGACAAGCGTCACTCTGTCATTGGTCCAAGTGTCAATTTCACGTTGTAGTAAGAACCATCCATCTAGTAAATGCATTGCAGGAAAATTGGTCAAAGGTAAAGGTTTGAGGATAAAATATGACTCTCAACCAAATACCATAGTTGATTATGTATTAATATTCACTTATATAGTAGAAGAAATTATTTCTCTCACTGCAAAACCTATCCATATAAAAGACTTAACCAGTGGGCATCCAAATCATGAATTTCAAGAGAATATAGTTAAGGAACCAAAAATATTAGAATAATTTGCTTCTTCTAAAGATTAAATAGTACAAGAAAGATTAAATAGTACAAGAAAAACCACATATTGTTTTTTCCAACATGGAAAATGAAGATGGAACTAGCTCCACCAAGGACAAGATTGTCAATTTTGAGTTTCCAATCAAATATCCAGGAGGCTTCGCACTAATGAAGAACATTCCTCCTTTAGAAATAATGAATTTCATTGGTTTAGAAAGTGAAGATCTAGATACATTTATTTTTGAATTAAATGTTTTGTGCAAAAGTTATGAATACTACCAATGCTTAGAAATTGAAATTATTCCATGCCAAATTGAGGAATGCAAGTTACACTTCATTGGTTCATGGGAATCAGTGGAGATACTATCTAGATGTGGAGTGAAATGAAGCAAGCATTACTAAATAAATATCATGACTACTACAAGTCCACACATTTGAGAGAACAAATATTTAAAATGACCTGAAAAGATGATAGTTTGAAGGACTATGTGAAATGATTTCAATACAATTTATGAAGGTCGAAACATAGTAAGTTAGATAAAAAAACCTTTTGAATCATTCTGTTAAAAAGGATTAATGATGAATGTATTGATATATTGAATTCAATTGGAGATGGAGACGTTTCACACTTAACATGTCAAGAAATTTATGATGCAAATAATGGAAATTTTCCTAGATATATAACTACCCAACTTATAAAATTATCGAGGAGGGAACACTCGAGTTGAGATTGGAAAACTATTAGAGAAATTCAAAAATGATATCCTCATCTCTTTAAGCTCACAATTAGATACATTTTAAACTGGGAAGAAGTGGGAGGAAGCAGAGTTGTCACTCTCAATATTCTGTTCCAAATGTAGAATGAAACATCCCTTGATGGATTGTCCATTAAATAACATTGAAATCTTTGAAGTTTATGAATAGAGTCACACTACTAAAATATTCCATTATTTTTCAATATTGCACTAAAATTTTGCACTGTGGAATGCAAGCTAGGATGCGTGGAAAAATAAGGGTGCACGGGTGTGTGCACTAAAATTTGTTGTTGCATGGTGAAAGCTAGGATGCATGGAAATTAATGGTGCATGAGAGTATGCACTAAAATTTGGTGTTGCGCGGTGCAATTTGGGGATGTGAGGAAAAATAATTGTGTGTGCACTAAAATATGGCGTTGTGTGACGCAAGTGGGTGAAGTGCGAAAAAATTATGGTGCGTGGTATGCGCAATAAATTTTATCACTGTGTGGCGCGTATTGGGGGCGCAAGCATAATATTGAACGTGCGGTGTGAGAAAACATAATATTGATGCACATGGTGTGGGCACTGAGAATTGGTAGAGCATAGAGGAAATTTGTTGGTGCACGTGAAATGTTGGTATGCAGTGCATGCATGCTAAATATTCATGTTGCGCAACAGTTTAATTAATGGTACACACGGAGTACTGGTGCGATGTGGGAGCACACTAAACTTTGGCATGGTGCAGTGTGTAGAGTGCAATGCGTGTGGAATATTAGCACGCGACACAAAAATTGTGTGCAATAGGTATTAGTGCATGAACCAAAATTATGCACAATAGATATTGGCGAACAACACAAAAGTAGTGTGCACCAGATATTGGCACGACAGAGAAGTGATCCAAATTTGTTATAGGTGCGCGGAGCATGCGCTACCTTATGGCATTGCTATGCATGCTAAATATGGGTGTACATTTTCAAACTTGTGCGCGCGTGAAGTCATTTGGATGGTCTAGAACAACAGAAAACCAATGAATTTCTATGACATTTTATACTGTTTGAAGGTCATCTTTTTGAAACGCATTTTGAGGCCCTAAACAACATTTTTAGCTACTCAAAAACCCCCAGAACAAAGTGTACCAAGATATACTATGTATCTGCAACTCAAATGAAAGATCTCAGAGAGATCTTTCTAATGGTGTAAATCATTCATCAAATGGGGCTTTTATGAGGAAGTTACAGGACAAATAGTGGAGGGTAAATTTTAAGACCCAGTTAACTTTAGAGGGCATAACCCAATTGTTTGTAGGGGATGATGCAATGTGGTATTAGATCTCCAATTTTCAACACTGAGCTTGGACGGGCCGAGAAAGCTGAATGTAGAAGAGAAATTTCACAGAGAATTGATCTCGAAGTGGTCAAATTTCAGGTTATAGTGCGTTCATGGTAAAAATTAGAAGCAATTGCATGGAATTGGGAAAAATCCCCAATTTATGTTGTTAAATTCATGTGAAATTTGAGAAATTTGGCAAAGTGGTGAGATATTCTTAATTTAATATTTGTTCTAGCAAATGTAGAGGTTGAATTCGGTGTTATCAGAGTGAAATTGAACAAATTTCATGGTTGTAAAATGTCCATTGTAGAAAGTGGGTGAAACATTGGGCAAAGGCCCCAATTTCTGCATCAGAATTCATGAGGAATTGATGCACAATGAATAAGGGTGCGCACTAAAATTTGGCATTGCATGGTGCAAAGCATGTGATGTATGGAAATTAAGTATGCGTAGGTGTGCGTGCTAAAATTTGGCATTGCACGATGCAAAGCATATGATGTATGGAAATAAGGGTGCGCATGTGTGCACGCTAAAATTTGGTGTTGCAGGGTGCAAGTTGGTGATGCACAGAAAAATGGCAGTGCACGGGTGCGCGCAAAAAAAATTGGTGTTGAGGAATGCAAGCTAGGATGCGCAGAAAAATAAGGGTGTGCGGGTGTGTGCACTAAAATTAGTTGTTGCATGGTGCAAGCTAGGTTGTGTGGAAAATTACGGTTGCACGAGTGTGAGCACTAAAATTTGGTCTTCTGAGGTGCAAGCTGGTGATGTGAGGAAAAAGAATGGTGCACGGGTGTGCGCACTAAAATATGGCGTTGTGTGACGCAAGCGGGTGAAGCATGATAAAATTATGGTGTGTGGTATGCTCAGTAAATTTTAGAACTGTGTGTTGTGGATTGGGGGCGCAAGCATAATATTAGCATGTGCGGTGTGCGAATGCATAATATTGGTGGACGTGGTGTGTGCACTGAGAATTGGCAGAGTGTATAGGAAATTTGTTGGTGCACGTGCAATGTTGGTATGCAGTGCATGCATTATGAATATTCACGTCACACAACAGTTTAATTAATGGTACGGATGGAGTACTCGTGTGAGGTAGGAGTGCACTAAAATTTGGCATGGTGCGGCTCATAGAGTGCAATGCACACGAAATATTAGCATGCAACAAAAAAATTGTGTGCAATGGGTATTCGTGCATGAACCAAAATTGTGCAGGGTAGATATTGGCGGACAACACAAAAGTAGTGTGCACCAGATATTGGCGCGACAGACAAGTGATCCACATTGGTTATAGGTGCGTGGAGCATGCACTACCTTATGTCGTTGTTGTGCATGTTAAATATGGGTGTACATTTTCAAATTTGTGCGCGCGCGAAGTCGTTTGGATGGTCTATAACAACATAAAACCAATGAATTTCTGTGACATTTTACACTGTTTAAATGAAGCTATGAACTTCCGAAAGCATTGTTTTTCTCCAACAAGACTCCTAAATTTAGTGACATTTGTAGGAAATAGACATTTCATGATGGATTCCATATTTGTGGGATCTATCTTGAGCTCCCCTCCATCGATCACATACCCAAAATACACTAAATATTATTGAGAAAACTCACATTTCTTGAGATTGTCCAACAATTGATGATTTTTCAGAGTCTCTAACACCTGCATAAGATGTCAGATGTGCTCCTCCTAGGTAGAACTATAAAATAGTATATCATCAAAATAGAAGATAAAAAATGAATCTAGATAAGGGCATAAAATATCATTTATTGGTCTCATAAATGTAACATGTTCCTTACATAAACCAAATGCCATAACCAACCACTCATACAAACCTTTCCTTGTATTGAAGGAAGTCTTACATGCATATTCTTCTTTGAATTGTACTTGGTGATATCCTAATTTCAAATCTAGCTTAGTGAAGTACTTGGAATGTCATAGTTGGTCCAACAGATCATTGATCCTTGGCAGAGGGTATTGATTCTTTAGTGTAATCTTGTTCAATGCCCTGTAATCGATACACATTCTCCAAGTCCCATCCTTCTTGGGAACAATTCTGATGGGTGACCCACAAGGTGAGGTACTTGGTTGAATCACACCTTACTCCAATAAATCTTGCAACTACTTCTTCACTTCATTCTCTTCTAGAATAGACTGTCTATACAACCCAATATTTGGAAATGGGGAGTCTGGAAATAACTTTATTTCGTTCTCCAAATCCCTATTGGGTGGTATCCCTTTAGAATCCTTGAACACTCCTCTATATTCATGTAAAAACTCCTCCAACTAATGTTTCTTCTCTTCAGTACACCCCTCCATGGATGCCTTTACTCTCATTGAATCATCATCAAATTGAATTTCTATTAAGAAAACAAAAACATATTTCTTACTAGAACTAATCAACTTTTTGGCTTAGTTGTCACTTATCAGTGAGATATTTGACTTGAATTTATGTGCATTAATGATATAGGACTTCTCATACTTGATCAACCAGTATTCGTTGTCTCTTTTCATGAAGATTGCATACCTTATATACATGTAGGGGATTCCAAGCACTACTCCACATACATCAAGGGGTACTACATCCAATTCCACTTCATCAGTAAAATCAACACTTACAACAAATTTGATCTTACACTATTTCGTTACCTTTATCTATGCATCCTTGTTTACCCAACCCAATGGATAGGGGATATGATGATCATGAACCCCCATTCCAAGATTTTGACTAGATCTGTTGTTATGAGATTATCATGTGAACCAGAGTTGAATAAAGTGTCTATCTTTCTCCTCTTGACCTGAACCTTAATGTGGAAGAGCTTGGTCATCTCCTTCTCTTACTGGTGATGAAGGATACTCGGATTCACCTCCTTTTGCACAAATGTGTAGAAAATATTTTCATACACATCCAAGCTACTTTCAACCTAATTTCTTGAATATGTGGCTAAAAGGTTCCTTTATTTCCATCCTTCTTGTGGTTCTTCAAGTTCAACTCTAGATGCAGTTTCCAACATTTTTCCTTGATGTGGCCATAAATGTTACAATCATTACAATGATTATTGGTATATTTTCATTGACGTGTATTGGTTTTTGTCTTTTTATCTTTTCCCTCTTTCCACTTCTTCCTCCCCTCCTTGGAAGCTTCCTAGTGCTCTTTCTACTTCAAACCACTTGGTTGCTATTTCTTTTGGCCTATGTTTTCCAGGTATTGTGCATGTACACACGCCTCATCCACTATCCTTGGCTAAAGAGCATTACCTACTTCTGTAGATGATTGTGTAAACCTCCTAGATACTTGAGGAGTACATATGGGCTCTTGACAGAGATACCCAACATGATGGCCATCTTTTTGAACTTAGTAGTGTACTCTTGTACACTTTGCCCCTTCCTCTACTTAAAGTAGTGCCATTGGATCCATTGGTCCACTGCATACCTGATAGGGTAGAATTGGTATTTGATGAGGGCTTTGAAGTCCTCCAACCTAGTTACTAGTGAATCACCCTACAACCTAAGTGTTTCAATATGGATTTCCCACCAAGTTAAAGCATGCCCCTATAACTTCAATCTATAAAATGAAATCTTCCCCTCTTCAACTATATGGTGAATGCTAAAATAAACTTCTAGTTGTTTTGATCCATATTGGATAATTATATTGTTTTTCATCTATCTTGATCCTTTTAGAGTGAAAAAACAAATTGGATGAATCAACATGCAGGGCCATTTTAGTGGCATGTCCCAGTTTTGAAAATTGGGGTCTGAAACCTTTCGAGGACATTTTGAGGCATCAAATGATAGTTTTGGGGGTTAAAAATTTTCCAAGATAGCATGGACACCATGATTCTATTCTACACATCAATATCTTTCCAACGATGCAAATTGTTCATCAATCAGAGCTCGTATGCAAAAGTTATGTCTCCCAATAGTTGACCTACCATGTTGACTACCACGGTACGAGAGGATGACACGCTAGCCCTCCTTACTCATGCATATGGGGATAGATATATGAGTATTTTCAAGAAGATTATAGAAGGTTCAAAAACCTATCAAAATTGGGAGTTGAGGAAGTCAAAAACCTATCCCTAGATGGTTATCGGGCTATGTTAAATACCAAACCACTAGGAGGAAAATGGGTTCAATTATTTTGCATTGTATCTTGTTCCATAGATGAGAAAAACATACGATAGTGGTATTATGTGAGAATATAAGAGGAGGATATATTTTGTAGCAGCCATACAAGCCAAAGGAAACTCCATAAAGAGTGCCTCTTTCTTTTTACTTGCATCCTTTATTTACCAGTGAAAATAGAGCAGAATAGCCTCACCTTCTAGCTGGGTTTTCTCCCTATTGAGTTTCCCAGGTCATATATTGTGTCTATTTGTGGATGGTGTGTATGTGTTTTACTATTCCCTATTTTTCCATGTTTTATCTATTTTATTAGCAACTAAATAATATGGAGATCTAAAGGAAATTAACCTTAATAGTAAAGATTTCAGTATTTTATTAGATATGTTGTGATGAACTGTTATGATGGAATATCCACTGTAGTTTACAAATCATGTTGTAACAAATGATTCAATTTTAATGCATGTAACTCACCTTGGTATGAATTTATGCTCACGTTCACTTCCATATTGAATAGGGACTATGAAGGGTTCATGGCCCTTGAACTCGACTTCTCTTTCTCGGATTCTTCCCATGAATCCTTTCCTGAGACTTCTTAATCTCCAGATTTTCCCTCATTTGATCTTTGAGTTAGAGCCTCCATCATCTCTAAACAGTATGATATTTCTTGATAGCGCCACTATGTCGAGGTTCATATTGCAACTGATCTATCGATGACTTGCGCTTCAACCCTATCAAGAGTCTCTTTTGTTGGATCTCAAGGGTTATCATGAATAGACTTGTTTTCCATATCCAGGGTTTCCGTGGATTCTCTTTTTCCACTTTGAAAGAATCAAGATAGATGAAAAATAATATAATGATCCAATCGAGATCATAAGGGCTTGTTTCTTAGAGTGATTGTCTAGTGTTGAGACATTTTGGAGTGATTGTCTAGTGTTGAGACATTAAGCAACATGAAAATCATGATAAAATCTCCTTCAGAGCTTAGATTTCTCTTAGTGTCCCATTAATAGTATTTTGTCTCTAGTTTTCATTTCATTATTGTATTTATATTGGTCTACGAATATGATAGTTTTCCTCCCCCCTCCCTATCCTGGCCTTTCATTAAACTATAATATAATTTCTTAGGCTTCTTGTCATCCCAAGATTTGAAAAACCTGATGGGTTTTATCTAGATGTTAAAGGGTACCTATGGTACCCTCAATCATCACTAGCCCGCTTTGATGAAGTAGGACAAGATTCAACAAAAGTATCCCTATAATCACGAGCTTGAGTTGAAAGAGACCCCCCTACATAACCTCATTGATAGGGATTTTGGAACATTGAGGTTCACTACTCCCAGGGTTCTTTTCGTTTTTTAAGGACCTTCCAAATTTGTAGATATTGAGGTCTAGAAAATTTTCCTTATTATTTAATGAGGGATTCTCATTAATTTCATTTAGTATAAGAGAGAAACAAAAGGACATACCCGTATTATTTGTTATTGGAATTTGAGCATAGCTTTATCTTTAGAATGCACATTTTGTTCTTCACCATCATCCACATTTACTATCAAACCTCCCTCTAAGTTCAATGTTGCGATCCTTTCCTCCTTTAGACTTTCCTTTCCCTTGGAATTTGTGACATATCCCTTCTCCAATAAACTATTCAAAACCTCATGATGTATCATTATTTCTTCCCTCATAGTAGAACCTTCTCCTACACGATACACCACCTAGCCAACATTTCCTAAAGAGGCATCGCCTCCACCTTTTTTACCCAATCCTTCTTCATGAATTTATAGTTACACTCCACTACCACATGTCTATATTTACAAGATTGAGCACACCTAATGGGACCCGTACATAATCAAGTCTATGAAAATGAATCAAATTGTCTTTCGCCAAGAACATATCCTTTACCATGCCCTCTCACATATCCATCGCTGCTAGAATCCTAGCAATTGTAAATTGACTTGAGACCTAAAAGCTCAAATCTACTTCAATGAAAGAGCCTAGAATATTACCAATCTCCCTAAACTCCTCATTTTAGCAAAGATTGAGGGGTGGCCTAGGTAATTTAACCCAAAATAGGTGCACTGCCAATTTGTCCAATCTCAGACCAAAAAAAGGTCTCCATTTCTTTAACAATAGAGGCAAGCTCCCACACCTCCAGATTCCATTCAATACTTTGCAATCTTCCCCCTCTACTCTAAACATAAATGCTAACCATCATTGAACCAATATCCAACCACCTACATCTACTCAATATCCATCCAAAGATTCAATGATTTCTTGTAGATATTTCAGCCACAAAATGTTGACACCAATGCTTGGTTTGCTAGCTCAACAACCAAGTGATTTTACACATTTTTCTAAGCATCAACTTTACTATACTACATTCTTTAGCTTAACACATCTCTTAGCATGCTTATTGTTGTGATTGTGGTCCAAACTTCTTTGTTTCCTCTACACCTCACACTATCCACCTCTCCCACGGACTGAGACATCTCCTTTCCCTTATGAAACACCTCAATATCATTATGACAAACCACATCCTCCTTGTGTCTAGAGCCTCCCCTCTCTCTAGGAAATTCCAAAAGTTAACTAGATTCTCTTCTTCATGGAGGCTAGTTATGCATAGAGAAGTATCTACCTTAGGCTTCTCTAACATCGTATGAACTTGTTGAAGTGCGAAAAGGGAAAAGTGTGAAATAAAAATTTATCATCTACCATGCCATTTGTGACCTTAGTGTCCTTTTTACTACCACTTACATATTAAACCTCACACCTTATACATCCTTTAAGCCTAGCCTCCTTTGGCATTAAGAGTGAGCTAAGGATTGAACCTTCAAAAATGATTTAGGCACCCTCCAATATATCATTCATGTAGTGATCCTACTCCTTCATATTTCTAAACAAATAGAAAATACGCTAACTCTATGTCCTAATGATGTGTGGAACTATCACATCTCCTCCTCTATAACTGTAGTTATCCATAACACACATTACCAACTAACCAAACATCTATTGAGTTTCTTACAGAAGGTTTAAAAATTCATCCTTTTTAATTTTAATTTTTGGGTTGAGAGGTTCTCTACAACCCAACCCAATATGGGAGAGAAGTTGTCACCTGATGTTAGATTTCAAAGATTTAAACTCAATTAAAAAAATCAACTCAAAAATCATACTATTTATTGTATAAATCATATCTACTATAATATAAACTCTTCAAAAATATACAAGTTATTATATAAATCATATTTACTATAATGTAAACTCTTCATCTAAGGAGTTGGTTCATTGACTCCATTATAAGCACGGGTCCACACTTAGTATATCAACCTAAATACATGGTCTCTATTTATAGAGGGGCTAGATGACCGTGTAATGTAGTTCATTAAACAATAGCATTACCGTTGCTAACAACCATTTTTGCAGAAGCGTTCGGGAGAAACATTATTGAGAAAAGGATTTTACTAGCAGTTTGGCAGAGAAAATAGTCACACTACTAAAATATTCCCCTATTTTCCAATATTGTACAAAAATTTTGCACTGTGGAATGCAAGCTAGGATGCACAAAAAAATAAGGGTGTGTGGGTGTGTGCACTAAAATTTGTTTTTGCATGGTGAAAGGTAGGTTGCATGGAAAATTAATGGTGCATGAGAGTATGCACTAAAATTTGTTGTTCTGCAGTGAAATTTGGGGATGTGAGGAAAAATAATGATGTGTGCCTGTGTGCACTAAAATTTGGCGTTGTGTGACGCAAGCGGGTGAAGCGCGAAAAAATTATGGTGCGTGGTATATGCAATAAATTTTATCACTGTGTGGTGTGTATTGGGGGCGCAAGCATAATATTGAATGTGTAGTGTGCGAACATAGAATATTGGTGCACGTGGTGTGCGAACTGAGAATTGGTAGAGCGTAGAGGAAATTTGTTGGTGCGCGTGAAATGTTGGTATGCAGTGCATGCATGCTAAATACTCACGTTGCAGAGCAGTTTAATTAATGGTACGCACGGAGTACTGGTGTGATGTGGGAGAACACTAATCTTTGGGATGGTGCAATGTGTAGAGTGCAATGCGCATGAAATATTAGCATGCGACACAAAAATTGCGTGCAATAGGTATTAGTGCATGAACCAAAATTATGCACGGTAGATATTGGCGAACAACACAAAAGTAGTGTGCACCAGATATTGGCGCGACAGAGAAGTGATCCACATTTGTTATAGGTGCGCGGAGCATGCGCTACCTTATGGAATCATTGTGCATGCTAAGTATGGGTGTACATTTTCAAATTTGTGCGCACACGAAGTCGTTTGGATGGTCTAGAACAACAAAAAACAAGTGAATTTATATGACATTTTATATTGATTGAAGTTCATCTTTTTGCAGCACGTTTTTGAGGCCCTAAACAACGTTTTTAGCTACTCAAAAACCTCAAGAACGAAGTTTACCAAGATACACTATGTATCTGCAACTCAAATGAAAGATCTCAGAGAGATGTTTCTAATGGTGCAAATCATTCATAAAGTGGGGCTTTTATGAGGAATTTATAGGACAAACAGTGGAGGGTAAATTTTAATACCGAATTAACTTCGAAGGGAATAACCCAATTGTTTGCAAGGGATGATGTAATGTGGTATCAAATCTCCAATTTTCAACACTGAGCTGAATGTAGAAGAGAAATTTCACAGAGAATTGATCTCGAAGTGGTCAAATTTCAGGTTATAGTGCGTTCATGGTAAAAATCAGAAGCAATTGCATGGAATTGAGAAAAATCCCCAATTTATGTTGTTAAATTCATGGGAAATTTGAGAAATTTGGCCAAGTGGTGAGATATTCTTAATTTAATATTTGTTCTAGCAAATTTAGACCTGGAATTGGTCGAATTTGAAGTTACAGAGAAGCCATGACAGATGGAGCGAGATTAGTTGATTAAAATTATCAATTCGTGAATGAGTTTGGGAAAAAATCATCCCAAGAATGTCAACTAGCAACAATTTGTTGTTGTAGAGGTTGAATTCGATGTTATCGGAGTGAAATTGAACAAATTTCATGGTTGTAAAATGTTCATGGTAGAAAGTGGGTGAAAAATTGGGCAAAGGCCCCAATTTCTACAACGGAATTCATGAGGAATTGATGCACAAAGAATAAGGGTGCATAGGTGTGCGCACTAAAATTTGGCGTTGAGTGGTGCAAAGAATGTGATGTATGGAAATTAAGTATGTGTAGGTGTGCGTGCTAAAATTTGGCATTGCACGGTGCAAAGAATATGATGTATGGAAATAAGGGTGTGCAGGTGTGCACGTTAAAATTTGGTGTTGCACGGTGCAATTTGGTGATGCATGGAAAAATGGCAGTGCACGGGTGTGTGCACAAAAATTTGGTGTTGCGGAATGCAAGCTAGGATGCGTAGAAAAATAAGGGTGCGCGGGTGTGTGCACTAAAATTTGTTGTTGCATGGTGCAAGATAGGTTGCGTGGAAAATTAAGGGTGCACGAGTGTGCACACTAAAATTTTGTGTTTCGAGGTGCAAGCTGGTGATGTGAGGAAAAATAATGGTGCATGGGTGTGCGCACTAAAATTTGGCGTTGTGTGACGCAAGCGGGTGAAGAGCGGAAAAAATATGGTGTGTGGTATGCTTAGTAAATTTTAGAACTGTGTGGTGTGTATTGGGGGCGCAAGAATAATATTGACACATGCGGTGTGCGAACACATAATATTGGTGGACGTGGTGTGCGTACTGAGAATTGGCAGAGTGTTTAGGAAATTTGTTGGTGCACGTGTAATGTTGGTATGCAGTGGATGCATGTTGAATATTCACATCGCACAACAATTTAATTAATGGTACACGTGGAATACTCGTGCGAGGTGGGAGTGCACTAAACTTCGGCATGGTGCGGCGCATAGAGTGCAATGCACGCAAAATATTAGCATGCGAAACAAAAATTGTGCGCAATGGGTATTAGTGCATGAACCTAAATTGTGCACAGTAGATATTGGCAGACAACACAAAAGTAGTGTGCACCAGATGTTGGCATGAAAAAGAAGTGATCCACATTGGTTATAGGTGCACGGAGCATGCACTACCTTATGTCGTTGTTGTGCATGCTAAATATTGGTGTACATTTTCAAATTTGTGCACGCGCGAGGTCGTTTGGATGGTCTAGAACAACATAAAACCAATGAATTTATGTGACATTTTATACTGTTTAAATGAAGCTATGAGCTTCCGCAAGTATTGTTTTTCTCCAACAAAAATCCTAACTTTAGTGATATTTGTAATAAATAGCCATTTCATGATGGCTTCCATCTTTGTGGGATCTATCTTGAGCTCCCCTCCATCGATCACATACCCAAAATACACCAAATATTATTGAGAAAACTCACATTTCTTGAGATTTTCCAACA
>SNQJ01S0042546.1:56058-77296 GCA_010110895.2 Picea sitchensis
GGGGGTACAATTGAGTTTGGGAAACATTATAATTCAGGAGGAACTCCTTTATTGGATGGTTTCATTGATTTTGATTGGGTCAATGAACCAGATGATTGAAAGTCTACTGTAGGTTATATTTTCAGTCTTGGTTTCAGACCTATGACTTGGGCTTGTGTTGCATATTCTAAACAATTCTGTGGCCAATGCTGACCATAACAGAGAAAATTTCAAAGAAAAATGCTAATGTTTCTTAAAAATAACTTATAATGATCTTTCAATAACTACTAGTTAGTTATGGGAGGTATTACCCGATTCAAATGATTGATTGGAGGCAATCCTTGTTGGTTTTCCTTGCTCCAACTGTCATAATTCATATTCAATACTATAGATATGCACCCATAGAAACCACAAACCTTCCTCAAACTATTGGAAAAAATGAAAATGAACATAAAATAACTACTTTAACTAATTTTATCAAGTAAATCAGTTCATCTACTAAACATTGAAAACGAGATCAATTTCGATAAAAAAAATCAGAATTTAGGGAATGGAAAGAAGAGAGATCTTTATTTTATTATCGATAACAACAATAAAAATAAATGTACCTGATTTTGCTGTCAATAGTCTCTGTAATCACCATCTGGATTCCTCCCATCCCAAGCCACTTAGGACTGTAACGTCTCTAACTTTATTCTCCTTGCAAGTATGAAGAATATCAAGGGATATTAGGCCTCAATGACATGAATGGGAAATGAACTTCAAGAAACACAGATTTCCAAGGAAATGAAGGTCATGAAAACCTCAGGAATATAATGGATTTGGCTACTTCGGGCTAGATGATCTCTCTGGCATAATAACAATGCTTGTACATGTATCCTTCCTTTGGGTCTCTTTTATACCTTTTCAAGATGGTTGAGACCATTTTTCCATGGGTTTTAAGGAGTTACGAAGTTAGTTTTCCTTTAAACCCCACTCAAGAGTGTGTAATTTTCATATATATATATATATATATATATATATATATATATATTATATTTTTGTAATTTTCACATTTATATATATATATTTTTGGTAATTTTGAGTGCACTTGTGCCTTTATTGAAGGGGAATGGTGAGTACTCACTCTTTTAACGAGAAAAACATGTGAGTGGATTGCTAGGAAGGGTTTTTAACAAAGTTCTAGATGGTACCAAGAAACAAGAGAGGGATATGAAGGGGATAGATATGAATTAAAGGCATCTCAACTACTATGGTGGAAAATGAAGGTATTGCTAATTGATTTGCAAGTTAGTTTATGTACTTTAATTGCATTTATATATTAAATGAAAAATACATA
Organism: Picea sitchensis; assembly: GCA_010110895.2. Classification (NCBI taxonomy): domain Eukaryota; kingdom Viridiplantae; phylum Streptophyta; class Pinopsida; order Pinales; family Pinaceae; genus Picea; species Picea sitchensis. The sequence goes on from SNQJ01S0042546.1 coordinate 57,377, forward strand.
AACATTGTATATAGCGGAAATAATTAAATAAATGAAAATTGTGAAATGAAGAATAATAATAGAGAATAGAGAAGAGACAAAACACAAATTGTTGATGGAGTTCACCCCTCCTAAGATACATCTCCGGGTTCGCTTCCAATGTGAGCGATCACTTCATTATAATGTCAAATGATGAAATTACATCAAATTTACTCCCGACCTACATACAATTCTATCTCCAACAAGAATCTGGCTAAAACCCACTTCTCCAATCTACTATGCAAGAAATATCTTTGCATTTACATAAAAATTCTCTCCAAAAAAAAATGCACCCTCACAAATTCCCTTACTTAAATAACAAAGGATCCATAACTAAGTTGGTTTAAGATCCAATTTTAATAGGATATGGAAATATTAAATTAACCATAAAATATATGGTATCCCAACAAATATTTAAAAATAGCCAATTAATAGCATGGTCAACCCACTTTTCATGGCTACATTATAAAATAATACCAAAATATAACCATATATGGTCATTCCCCTTTTATATGGATATGGATTTATTTGTTAGTAACCATAAAATATATGGTTAATTAATTTATGGCATAAACACTCAACCAAATCCATGTGGATATATATGGAAGGTCGAATCCCATATTTTTTTGGGATATGGGAATATATGGTTAATAAATATCCATGTAACTTATGGAATAGAACAACGTCCATTTGTGTACATGCCATATAGCATTAAATAACTAACCAAACCCAAATTCGTTGACTTTTCCTTCCAATTCGTATGCATGTGGCATGCTGGTAATGTGATATGTAACATAATCACACTTTAAATAAAACAATTTCAATAAAAACATTTAACAAGTAATATGGTTGGTAAATTGGATAGCTAGTGTCTATTGGATGTAGTTTGGCTGGTTGGGAGGAATGATTGTTACCCTCCCTATCCAGGTTCAATTCCTTGTAAGTGACATGTTATGCCCTTAAATGAGTCTATTCCGAAAATATTTTACCTCCCTATGTTTCTTCGCGGATTCCGGGGAGTTAATGTGGAGTAGCGAGCACCTTCGGTCCTGTGAACCACATGAATAAATAAATAAATAAATAAACAAAATTTGGATAGCTTGTGGATGTGACTCCATGGGAACCTAGGGAGGTCGTAGGTTTGAACCTCCTACCTACAATTGTTCAACACATTTTTGAACTTGGCCTTCTTTACCAATCCCAAGGTACCACATGGCACCACTGGATTGGTTCACATGTCATTGTGGGATTGGCCCATGTGCCATCGTAGAACCTTGTTCATCACTTTTTTTAACTTGGCCTTCTTTACCAATCCCAAGGTGCCACATGGCACCACTGGATTGGTCCACGTGTCACTGTGGGATTGACCCACGTGCCATTTGTCACTTGTCAGCACAAAATCCTGCCACTTGTCCACACAAAACTCTTCCACTTGTCATCGCTGCATTTTGCCACATGTCAACTCTGCAACCTACCACATGTCACCTCCATAATGTACCACGTGTCCCTATTGACTTTTTCACTGTTGGTCAACAACTTCAGAGAACGATAAATTTGTCATGCGAAGTCAGATTGACGAGTTGTTTGCACCATCAAAAAGCTCTCGTCGAGCACTACACAACGATACAATTTGTTTTAGCATTTTAATTTTAATTTTATTTTTGAGTGATCACAAATCCTCCTAGATCATTCACCAAAATTCAGATCAATAAAGCACCTACAATAAAAACCAAGGAATCCGATTAATGTCTTCTCGAGGTGGGAAGACCCATGCTCAGGCGTGGACAAGCATGGCTAACAAATCAAGCACAATGCGAATCCATGAAGTATATATAAAACAATGGTCATGGCTATAAAAAGATACATGGTGGATCCATGTCAAAATATATCATAGCCACGAACAACACACGATGGATCTATCTCTCAGAATATATCAGGAGAATAATTGAAGCAATGCCATGAAAAACATGATCCTCCAAAAGTACTAATGTCATATGTGTAGATTTTAACCTTGTACAATATTTATTGCAAACAAATTTTCAATAAAAGAACAAAAAATATACAATGGAAAATACAAACATTACACAAAGAGTTTTCCCCTGGAAACCCAAACCGGGAAAACCAATATATTCTATATTCATTCATAGTGATACATTGTTTACAATACAATATACATATAGGAGGTAGCGACATCCAAAAACCTAACCCAATGACCTGGATTAGTCAACAACCCTAATTCCTTAACTGGAAATAGAAAACCATCGACAAAAAACCATGTGTCGAAAAACTGCCCAACAATGGACACAAAAATCAAGGCAACAAGAAAAACGAGGAAAAAATGTGACACTTTTCCTGAGGAATTTTTTTTCTCGGGGGCGTTGCACCCTCCCTCAAACCCCACTGCTCCCCCAATGCAACGCGAATACTTCTACTCGTGCAAAGAATATAACACATACCCAACAATATGGGTGAATATTACTATCTTGCGCAACTTAGGTAACAACATAAAGGGAATATTATACTATGGCCCAAGGTCTTCAATCCTAACTCACCGAGGTATGAATTTGCATCATGTGAATATGTTATATCTTGGCATTGAAGTGCATGCATATAAGAGTCATATAGGTGATATTAAATTTTAATGATAAATGATGCCATGGGATATTGAAAATGAATACATGCTTATATGATGGAATTTATTATATTATGTTATGATATTGATGGTCTTTCAAGAGTGACATGAAGAACCATGGATGCATATGGACTCTAGATTGATTCAAGGTATGTGGACCTAGGATGGGGTCAATATATTGATGATTTCCATGTGTATATTGTTGATTATTGTTTATTCGTTATTATTAGACATTATTGTTTGATGTATTTGTCTATAGATGTGTGTAGAGATAAGAATAATAATTTCAAATTAAGATTACAATTGGGAAAAGGGTTTCATAACAAGTTGTGTCATTATGAGTACCATCAGGGAGAGGAGGTCTAGGTTGGCTATTCCTACCTACTATCTTCCCTATTGTGTAATAGGTTGAAAAATGCATGTTTTTGCTTGGAGGTTACATGTTGTTGTAAGGGTAGGCCACACATTCAATAGCTTATAAGGCTCTATTAAGGGGTGTGAAAATGGTGTCAATCCTTATTCCTTAATGACCATTAGTCTCTTACCAAAGGTAAGTAGGTTGGGTTAACTAGGTCATAATTGTGACATATATTCCCCACCATGAAAATGTATACTTGAAGGCTTTGAGTCAGCTTGGTCTCACCCATGGTATCATGCACTTGATGAGTTGTGGAGATTGTCTATATTTTGGTGCAAGATATTTCAAGAGTTATAATGATCATGTCTAGCTCTTGGTATCGAATACTTGAAGGCTCTAAGTTAACTTGGTCTCACCCTTGGTATTGAATTTGGTTTGTATTTGTGTATACTTGGGGATAAAATGTATCCTTTGACTTGCATAATTATTTTGGCATAAAGAAATGAAAATGTACATTTATGATTTAATTTCTCATGTAGATATATGCATATTTTATAAAAGTGAAAAGTGAGATTAGACTCACCTTGATATTTGGAAATATAATTAGGAGTTGAAAATAAAAGAAATAAAGTGAATTTTGATTATAAGTTTTATTTAATTAGGAAAAATGCATTTCATGTGCACCCACTCAATTAGGGAAAAGAAAAAAAAACCAAGGGAATACCTAGGAGCATAAATAGGAAAGATAGTTGGGAGGTGGTGAATACTATATATTTATGTTATTTTTTTCTAACTACTAATTGTGCATGGAAGCGAGATGTGTATGGGTGAATATTATGCATTTAGTAATTAAATAATTGACAATTTTGTATGAGAATGGAAGGTGGCATGAGCCTCAAAGGATATATACAAATAGAGGATTGGGCTTGAGAGCACATCTTTTACATCCTAATTCTCAATGGATTTCCTAATGTTCAACTTTTTCATGGTGATCCAGTTATGAGTTTAGTATCAAGAATTGTGCCATTATATTAGAGGTGGGGTATGCCATGTTCTCTAGAGGAGCTACACATTCTTCTTGCTAGTTTTTGTACTCTTTTCCGATACAACCCATTGTAGTTCATGGGTTCAAAGGGAAGAAGAGTACCCTAAGGATATGGTAGGGTGGTCAACTAGTAAGATTCTTGTAGTTGGTAATTTTTGGAGCTTGAAAATAAGTTTTTAAATATTCCTCTTGATGAAATATTGGAGCTAAATACTTGAAAAGGAGGACATCTATAACTCTCTCAAAAAGGACATGGAAATCTGTAAATTTAGTTAAGTGTATATTTATCTTTTAGTATTAAGAAATTTTCCTGGAGGGTTTGAGTCTCTACATTTGCATAAAATTTATTAACTCCTTATGGGAGTTAAAATATCTATTTATAGTCACTAATATAGTCTCCCAAGTAGTTTGAACCTCTATAGAAAATATTAAAATTTTTGAGTGATTATTGAATTTTATGGAAAACATTTTATATAATTTTTTCATAAGAACAAAGTCAACTATGTCCTTCCTTAGGGAAACTAGCAATTGAACTATGACTATTTTTTATAAATCTAGTAGTCATATCTTGTAGTGGTATGCTTGCTAGTTCCTAGCACAAAATTTGGGTTTCTAAGGGAATTTGTGGGAATATGTTTTGGTTTTTCACGTAGAAAGGAATGTAATAATTATTTATGATTTGAATGTGTTGAATCTCTCTTAATATACCCTTCAATTTCATTTGGATTTGATCCAAACCCTATATAGTACTTGAAGAGACTTTTGATTCTGTGGGAAACATTTATCGAATTATATTTTTGGTTGAGTTTTACTAGACTGTTGCATATTTCCTTTTTTTTTGAGTATATCACTATAAAGGGCCAACATAATAGCTAGAGTCTTATTGAGATGAATAAGTATTAGTTTAAGCTGTCATGTTATTTGTATTTGGGGAAATTTTTTGTATTTGAAAAAAGGTTCTATTACCCCCGTTAAGGGGTTGTTAATTCCTTGTAGAAAACATTTGTAATACTACCATAGAGAGAAACAAAGGACAACTGAATGACATTTGTAATTGAGTAGTTTAAACTACACTTTGACAAGTTGTATTAATTATATTGCATTGAGAAATTTATGTTAAGACTATGAAATTGAATGTTGAGAATTTTTGTTTGCATTGTATTGAATATCATTGAATTATTACTATGCATATGTTTATGATGTTAGTTCAAGTAAAAACACACACACACACACACATTCTTAATTCTAGTAAGATGTGTGACTTGCATTAGGTTAACATCTTAGAAGGACATTACACAGGGAGCCATCTATGAGAATTGAGAAGAAATAGAATTTGATCATTCTCTTGATCCATCAAATCCACTCCCTATAGACGCCAAAGGCTTCAGTCATTTGTTGAATGAAATTCTATATGAGTCTATCAAATGTCTTGGACATGTCAAGATTGATTATCATTCTCAAACTATTGCTTTTATTCATTCTATAAATGATTTTGTGTGTGCAATGATTCCACCAATAATTTTCCCCTTACATAGCCTCCTCCCTACTCTTTGTAGACAATATTGTCCATGATGGGATTTAGTCAATCAATAGTAACTCTAAATATAACCTTGTAAGAAACATTACATAAGGTTATCAATATAAATTTATCTAGAGTGCTAGCTTGAATTTCCTTAGGAATGAGTTAGTAAGGAAAGTGGAATTTACAAATTATAAGATTTTACTTGAGAATATGGAGTCTTCCACTATTTCCCATAGACAATCCCCTATGACCTCCTAAAATTATTGAAAGAAGATAGAAAACCATTTGGTCCCAAAGCATTCACTAGGGCCATTTATGACCTCCTAAAATTATTAAAAGAAGATAGAAAACCAATTGGTCGCAAAGCATTCACTAGGGCCATTTATTTAACCTCTTGCTCCACTTCCAACATGGTAATTGGTTGCATAAGGGAGATGCTTTGGTTGGTAATGGTGAGCTTTGGGATGTTCCTTGTGATGGAGGATATGTCCAGTTGTCTATCAATGCTTGGTTCCATAAGGATATATTTGAAGAAGGTATTAAGCTAATCATTTATCTCCTTTTCATAAAAAAATTCACTCATAATATCTTATGTGAGGCTAAATAATTTTGTTGTTGTTTAGGTGTCACAAGGTGGATTTGTGAAAAAAAATGGTGTTTTTATCCCTCCTTTAATAAACATATGTGATACTTTTACTTCAAATTCATATTTTCATGGCGCGCCTATATTTCTAACTGACCATTAAGGTCCATTTTATTCTTTCCTAGGGAATATATCCGTGGCCATTATTTTTTCATGGGTTTTCGTCATCTGACTTTCCGGTTTTTTTTATTTTGACAAAGATGTTTTCATTCCATTCTTTGATATTTTTTTGAAGGAATTTTGTATTTTGTTGGAATACATACATACACGTACCTTTCTTAACTTCCACATCGTCCCACAAATATGTTATTAATCCTCTAAAGTTGGGATTAACAAGTCACAGTTTCTCATATAAAAAAAAGTATTTTCTCCCTTTGTTTGGATTTCCAATGGAGTAGTATTGGAAAGTAGTTCGAGCTAGCTCTTGGTAGGATCAACGATTCCCATTCAATTCACTCTTCCAAGAAATTTCCCAAGAGAAGGAAATTATCAACCATTTCTAGCACATAGTGCACTCCTAATTTGTTGTTCCATGTGTAATTACCATTGTTTGGGATGGCATCTATGAGTTGGAGTCAATCTAACTTATCCTCAAATATTTCCTAACATCATCTAATTGCTTATGTCTCCTTCCATTTCTGTAATTGTTGGTTATCCCATTGAAGTCTCCACCTATGATTTGAATCCTATTGAGATTATTAGATGGGATAACATGTGTGCTATTCAAGAGATCATTTTTTTTTCTAAGGGATCGATATACATTGAACATAGTGACAAAATATTTGAATGAAATCACTCATAAGTGGGTAGAAGGCCACCACATGGCAATATAGAAGTTTTTGAGCTTAAGTTATTTGGGATCCAGAGAATGGATAGGCCCCTTGAGAAATCTCTTGAACTCAGGTTAGTAGCCATGGTATTCCACTAGATCTTGTGATATAATGTTTGTAAGCATCCCTCTATGCATTTTGTTTCTTAAATAGAATGAACATAATCCTTATTCTTTTTTAGTATTTTATTGATTTATTTTTGTTTCCTCTAAGAGTTGATGCTTGTAATATTATAGGTTATGAATATTAAACTTGATCATAGGGTAAGAGATATTTCTCCTTAAGTTTGATGGATTGTCCTAAATTTATGAGATGTGCACCACTTCTTGTAGTTTTTCTTTGTCTTTATTCCTTTCTCATTTTTTCCTTGAATCATAATTGGAGGGCTTCAATGATGTAGTTTTTATTCCTACGTTGCTTAGGTGTGTACCCCTGATTTGTCATCGATTCCATTTTGCACCAATTTTATCATARAAAACTATAGCTTTCATAAYTGTTGTTTGGAGRGGGATTTAATGTATTATTCCACATATTGGGAGGTCAAAATTTCCATTTCTATCTCCTCCATGAAGAGGGATTTGAATTTTGTGATTCTTGTATGTCATGTCTATTATCCTCCTCTAAMTCTAAATTATTTTCTTGATCCCTATTGTMTTTTGAAGGAGGAGATATAGTCATACCCTGATCCTATTCCATGTTGGATACATCTTCAAAACATTATTAGAGATTATTGTGCTTAGAATCTACCTCTAAATTTATTTGCACCTCATAATCTCTTGTGTCTTTCCGTCTCCTTGTTGGTCATCTTGGTTATTTGTTTTCTTGGGGTTTGAGGTGTTTGGATGTTGGATGATTTTATCTATTCTAACTATTTCACTAGGTGATTTCTCTTCATTGTTAGTGGCTTGATTTTTTTTTTTACTTGGGAATAATTGGCCTTTTTCTTTCATTCGTGTTGGGTGAGTGGTAAATCTCTAAATAGGTGGTTGTGTTCATGAAATTTTCTTCACTGGAAGGGGATGTGCTCATAATCTAGGGTTTGTAGCCACTCATTATATTTGAAGATGATGGATATGCATGTTGGAAGAGCTTGAGAAATATTATATAAACATAGATTTGAATGTATGAAGTAACTTACCCATTTTGGCTTCTTTTAAGGATTTGACATAGGTGTTTGGGATATTTCATATGCCTATCAATGTTTCTTCGTATCAAAACTTCAATGGCATAGAGTACATTATTCTCTAGAAAAAGGCCAAGAAAATTTCCCTATCCTCTATGTAAGGAAATATGGTAGTAAAGAAGTCCTTATCTCCTAGCTTGCGGTCAACAACACCTTTAAGATTCTAGTGTGTTCTAAACTGCCACCTTAGTGTTGTTTGAGAGTGCCACATTCTAAGGTATTTGTATATGATTACATGATCTATCATATGTTGTATTCTCTCCCATACTTTGCCCGAGGTAACCAAATAGTTGGGGTTCTTTGATATCTTGATGAGACAACCTATGACACTTTTATTCAATTATAGTCCCTTCTATTGCATATTAGTCACTACCATGTTCTATGATATTAAGCGGGCTTGGGTATATGCTACCTTGTTAATAATTGATCACTAGTGTGTTTATTTAAATTCCTTAGTCAATTTTGATCATTGATCTCATTTAGTGCACCAATCCTTAAATTTTGCATTCTTGATATTGGTTATTGAGTTGTCATGTTGATTTGTATGGTGATATGTCTATTGAGTTTGTGCCAATTAAAGTGATCATTAACACTGTAATATTTTAATTGGTTGATCCCAAAGAGTTGAGTGTGACAATAAATAAGCATTGATTGCAAAGAATGGTAATGTGATGGACTTGAGAATTATGTTGCAACATTGTTCTAACATGCTAAAATTAGAATTGTTTTGGCATAAATCAAATTTCTATGGTTGATTATTTTATTTTTTGTTTTATCCATGTTTTTGCAATAAATAAGCATTGATTGCAAAGAATGGTAATGTGATGGACTTGAGAATTATGTTGCAACATTGTTCTAACATGCTAAAATTAGATTTTTTTTTGGCATAAATCAAATTTCTATGGTTGATTATTTTATTTTTTGTTTTATCCATGTTTATAGAGAGCCTCAATTTATTATCAAAGTCCACAATATCGTTGATGTGTTTGTTTAAGTCATTTAAGTATTATCATTTAGGTTTCTCTTTGTTAGACACTTCATATATATTTGGTTAATGGGTGGGTAATTTTTTTCAATGTTAAAGTTATATTTTGTTTCATTCTTTTTCTTTTCTTGGAAATAATTCTTATTTATATGTTTTTTAAGAGGCTTTTGCTCAATATAAGTAAGTGGAATTATGAAAGTAATCCATGAGATCATTGATGTCTAATTTGTTTAGTACTTGCATCTCAAACAACGTTAAAAACAAAATCAATGCCAACCAAATAGTTTCATTTTTTTTTTTTTCAATTTAGAATTTAGATTAATACAAATTCATAAAATATCATAAAACACATATACTATATAATTTCAATTTCTTAGAATCTGACACAAACCCCATGAGAGTTGAAGTTAGAATCATAATTTTTTAAATAAAAAACAATCATTGGGAAAACAATAGAAGAACATTGTTGAAGGCTTATGCAAATCTTAGTAGATAATTTGATAGTAGATAATAATTTAAAATATTAGACATAAAATATAAAAAACATGGGAGAAGTAAGTACTTATAATATTGTACCTTAAGATGTTGAAAATATAGATACTTACCTAAATATTTTTAAAAGGTGAGGCCCAAAGACAATTGTCTCATCTCCAAAACCACACCTTAACAAGGTAAAATAATACTACATACATTTGAAGGTTGAGAGTAAAATAACACTACACATTACCAACCTTTTTTTCCTTAAAAAGGAAAAAAAAATTCATAATTTTCCTTCATAGAGAAAGAAAATACATTTTGCATATGTTTTTGTATTTCAAGATACTCTTTGAGAGTGATTTTACATCATAAATATCTAAATAACCAAGCCATCTAAAAATGAGTCTAGTCCCTTACAATTTCTTCAAAAATGCTTCACATACAATACTCCTACTATTTTAGAGAAACTAAAAATAAAAAGGGTCTCTTGTAAGAAGACCACAATCCCTTGTAAAAGTCCAACAACATGGAATCTTAAAATTGTTACATTATCCTAGATAAATATGATGTTAGTGTCTATCATAACCATCTCAACAAACTAATAGAAAAGTGTGCAGATATATTTGAATTAAAGGTGAGAGTGGATGAACAACATTGTGCCAATCTCTTATTACTTGAATAAGCCAATACCTTGAGTCCAATTGTAGACCATCGTTTTGGAATAAAATATAGAGAGATCCAATAGAATAGAATAACCTCTAATACATATTTAACTACAGTGAGTCTTTCCCTCGTTGACAACCACATATTACACTATAGCTTCAAGTCCTCTTCTCCAACTTGGCAATTGAGAAATCCCAATCTTTGACCCCATAATCATTGGGTTTAACATGAAAACCTAGGTACTTAAACACTTCATGGAAAATAATCTATTGATAGGGATAGAGCTAGAGAGTAAATGTAATACTTTCTTCATCAACCACATTGAAAGATATGGAATATTTGTGTAGAGTAACCCTCATGCCTATGGAATCACACTGTAATTATAGAACCTCTTTTAACTTAGCAACATCCCTTCTAAAACATCATCGAATAAAATCACATCATCACCAAAATGTATGTGGTATAAAGAGAGGGATATTCCCATTTTTTTTTTTTTGTAAGTAAGAAAGTTATATTAAGTATGGTGCTTGCTATGGCTAAACCAGGGTTCCAAAAGTACAAAAATTAACCAGCTGTAGTTACTGGACTGCCCCAACAGAGGGGAAACCAGTCCAGTCAGCTTTTGAGTCATCAGTCTGAGATTGTTGCAGAATTATAAAACAAGCATAATCAAAATACRAGCCACCTAGCCTAGGATAACAACAGATWGCTAGACACYTGGMRAAATGCCTAGCCACGYGGYGYCGAGGTCTTCTRCCCAGGTTTCTGTCGCGGGCTTGGTCGGYTGATCGTCCTCCCTTTGCTCCTTGTGCTCCTGTCGTTCTGTGTGTTCAGGTGGGCCGCTGTTCTCCTCTTCCTTCTGCCGCGCTGCGGCCTGTCGCAGCATATCGTCTAACCCTATGTCAATTTCCCCCCCTGGTGCCATGCCCACCAGGTCTGCAGAGAACTCCATTTGCATGGTCGAGAGAATCTGTAAGAAGGTTTCCACATTGTCCTCAGTGGCTTGGAACCGAAACTTGAGGTCCGCCACCTCTCTTCTGAGCTCGAAGACGAGGTCGTATAGGATGCCCAGTNTAGCGTAGTCGGTAGGAAGACTCGAGAATCCCCTCCGTGTATAAATATATGTAATCTATGCCCAAATGAGGCTGCTGAAGACAAATGTATTTTTCTGTTGAAGTTTATTGAGAATTGTTGTCAATGAGAAGTTGAGAGCTGCACGAACTCTTTCTAAGAATGCTTTTCTGAAGGAATATAATAGAGGAGGATTTCTTTCAGACTTTGAGTTTGTACATGTTTTATTATGAGTTAATTGGGTAATGTCATGTTATTTTATTTCTGTGTTTTATATGTTCGTGTATGCATTTCATGGTTAATTGAATGAACCTGTAGTGTTATGTAAGTTTCAATTGTTTCTCTTCTGAAGCTCTGGTGAAAGGAGTGCCACAATAGCCACTCAAGGAGTGCAAAGACAAAGTTGTTTTTAGGCTCAAAATATTAGAAGAGATAACATGAAATTGTGCAGGGTGAGTGCAAGGAGTGCACATATACTCATCTGAGTATAGGATCTTGAGAAGAACCATGCAAGGCATGCATAGGGCCAACACTTAATAAAGTGTTGAAGAGTCTCAAGGAAACAAATGCAAGGAGTGCGTGGGAAGATTTTACAAAAATATTCAAGTGTCAAGTTTTCAGAGGAGCTCAAGATGTGGGTAGACGACCCAAATAACTTGAGTGTTAAGGCTCAGGAGAAAGAGAGACCATAATATTTGAAGGGAATAATCCTTTCATTTTAAAGGTCGAGTGGACGAGATCCACCTGAGGAGGAGAATATATTTCCTAGCTTCCAGATCTAGGAAAGTAGTGTGGGTGTTAACCCCCGAAGTCCTTCAGACTTCACATATTTGGAGGTTTTCGTGTGGTCTGTGCAAAGGAGGAAAGTTTCCCGAAGTCTCGAGAATTGAAGAAGATCCGGACCATCTGATTGTGGGGATAGGTGTCCACAGATCTAGAGTAGTTCAGAAGTCTAACTATCCGAAAGAGTTGGAGTGTGATTGTGGAAGTGTGAAATATTTTTGAAGTTTCGAATCCCAGAACAAATCTTAACCGTCGATGCAAAGAGCCACGTGTCAACAGATCTCGAAGTTTAGAGATTTGGTACCCCATAGGAATGGAGGTGTAAGTCTGTTTGGGTCGAGAACTCTTGAAGACCAGAGTAGATCCCAACCTTCCATTCACGAGGAAACGTGGACCATTGATTGCGCCCTTCGTAGCTCGCCAATTCGACACTCAGGAGGATCTGATGTGTTGATTTGTGGAAGGTTCTGAATCCTGAAGCACGGAGCACAGATCCACCGTTGATCTAAGGCAAGCACTATCCGTCCGATCTATCTATTCAAAGTTCACAAATTTAGGGTAGTTTCATGTTGGAGCGGGTAAATGTCCCGAAGTGTGGAGGCCCAAAACATCTGTAAGACGTAGATCTCGACATATGTTCAGGATCTTCGATCCTTCCTTTTGTTTGGTCATCTGCTAGTTTGGCGTTCGGGAGGAACGTCGTGTATTTTTGTCGGAACTCCTAAATCCCAGAGTCTTGAAGTGTCGTAGTCCACGCCATTAAAGGGTCAACCTACGGACTTGGCCCAAGGTCATGTGAATTTCTTCGCGTGGATAGATAGACCCTCGTGAAATTGAATTTGCGCATAGGGTAAGGGGAAAAAGCATGTGGCATAAGAATTTGAGGGCTCAACAGGATCCTGAGAGATGATTCAACTCCATATTGTGAATGATCCTAGACCAAGAGGTTGTGAGAGACCTAGGAGGTGGCGGGGGTTTGCGTCAAGTGGTATCAGAGAACTAATTTTGTCTATAGACAATGAAAAGATAGAAAGGATAAAACTTGGAATCATGCCGCCAAGGAGATGCAGAGATAGACCAATGGTAAATGAAACCATAGAAGAGAAGATGAGACAACTTTGTGCAAGGTTAGACGCCATGGAGACATCATAGAGAAGAGAACCTAATGCCGGTGACGTCAGTGAATCTGAGAATGAAGATGTCGAAGCTGAAGAAGTTGCAGGAGAACAAGCAACAAAGAAGTGATTGCTGAGAGTTATTGTCAAGATGGGAACCAAAGAGAAAATAGAGGTCCCAATGTATGAGGGTAATTTAAATGTAGAATAAATGCTTGACTGGGTAAGTGCTTTAGACAAGTACTTAGATTATGAGGAGATTGACGATGAAAAGAAAGTGAAGTATGCTATGACTAGGTTGAAAGGACATGCAACATTATGGTGGGATGAATTGAAAGATGACAAAAGATGCAAAGGTAAGTACAAAATCAAGAGTTGGGAGAGAATGGTAGATAAATTAAAATCTAATTTCATACCCAAATATTATCAAGTAAATCTATTCAGGAAGCTACAAAACCTAAGACAAACAATTTTGTTGGTGAAGGAGTACACTGAAGAGTTCTACAAGCTAAACATTAGAGCATAAAATAGAGAGAATGATGAAGAAAAAGTTGTCAAGTATATTAATGGTCTGAGATATGAGATTCAAGATGAAATTAACATGATGACTATGAGAACAATGGAGAATTCTTATCAGGTAGCCCTGAAAGAAGAAGAGAAGTTGGCAATAAAGAAGAGTCAAATAAACAGAGGAAAAAGTCCAAGTAGAGGTAGAGGAATAGTTAGATAAAATTTCCAGAAGCCCAGACCAGAAGATGGAAGATATCACAATCAAATAGAAAGAGGAGGTAGTTCTCGAGGGTTACACTACAGTGGAAGAACCTATTTTCCCAGAGGAAGAGGAAGAGGAGGAGAAGTGAAGTGTTATGCATGTGGAAAGACATGGCACATGTCTTGGGAATGTCCAGAGAGAAAGAATACGAGAGGTGGAGAAGCTCAGATTTTTGAAGCGCAAAAGATGAATGTAGAGGCAGAGATGAAAGAAGAAGCAATGGAAGAAGGGAGATCACTCATGATGAGGAAATTTATCGTAAATCCATAGAAAGAGGTAAGAGAAATAGTCCAGAGGACCAATCTATGTAGAACTATTTGCAAGACTAGATATAGGGTATGCAAGGTGATTATAGACAGTGGAAGTACTGATAATTTAGTATCCACGGAGATGGTGGAAAAACCAAAGCTGGAGACAATTGCACATCCAAATCTGTACAAGGTATCGTGGTTGTAGAAAGGAAATCAAGTAATGGTAAGTCGACAATGTAAAGTTGAAATACAAATAGAAGGTTATAATGATGAAGTTCTATGTGATGTCATACCTATGGATTTTTTTCATGTTCTGTTGGGAAGACTGTGACAATATGACATGAATGTCATACATGATGGAAGAAATAACACTTATACCCTAGAGAAGAATGGGTGTAAACATATGTTGCTTCCAATAGAAGATAAAGGAGTCAAAGAAGAAGAAATTCCAAGTATACTTCTCATGAGTGGGAATGAAATCTTGAAAGAAGTCAAGAAAGAACAGGAAATGCAGTTTGTTATTGTAGGTAGACCGAGAGTAATTCTCACAAGTACATCTATGGACGATTTTCCTATATAAGTCCAAGAATTATTGGATGAGTTCGTTGATGTTGTGGTGGATGAGTTACCTCACTCTTTACCGCCCATTAGGAATATCGATCACCATTTTGACCTTATTCTAGGAGCAAATTTTCCAAATAAAGAAGCATACAGATTGACACCTCAAGAGAATGAAGAGGTCAAAAATCAAGTCCAGGAGTTGTTGGATAAAGGTTTAGTCAGGGAAATTTTGAGCCCGTGTGTCGTACCAACCGTGCTGAGTCCAAAGAAAGATGGAGGTTGGAGAATGTGCACAGATTCTAGAGCCATCAACAAGATAACCATTAGGTATAGATTCCCTTTACCCATAATGATGGATTGTTTAAATGGAGTTGTTGGACACACCTACCACTCTTAGAGGGGGGAGGGCGTGAATGAGTGTGGGGATCTTTTTACCAAAAACTTCCCTCTAAAACTCATTAGTTAGCATTCAACATTTACTCATAACTCAATGCTATCATTTATAACTAGTTAGATGTTAACTTATATCAGCAAAATATATCACCAACATACATCATCAATAAGTCATCACCACAAGTAACACAAAGAACACAAGATGTATGTACAATTTTCTTTTTATTACGGACTACAATCCTTGGGGTTTATCAACAACACCTGAATAGAGTACAACTCTATAAGAGAACCAGATTTATAATGAAAGACTCAACTTACACCCTCAACACCAACTGAGATGAGGAAACAATCCTCAACATATATCAATCTACAACAGGTACATGACCTGTTAGTAGTGCAACCTGCGTGTGTACACGTCCTGGCTCACTACAACCCGCGTATGTATGCGGCCAGTATATACAATAGCCTGCGTATACCTTCTGAGCTATTCAAGTTTATCCTTTTCATCACATACTCAGATCCTATGCAACCTGCAATCACATTCTCTTATGTTTTTCATTGTCCAAACTGATCAACAGCCAGTCACAATACATCCAAGCTCTCCAATAGCTTATTCATTCTTCTCAACCATACAATATGAATGCTACTTAATCATGTATAAACAACTAGTATTCTATAACCATCATATCAACACTGAATCATAAGAGTGTTGATCACTCCATCAACCAACACATACCACATCACAACATCCATACCAAGAATGCCTCAAGAATTTACCTCACAACAAACAAGAGTATCCATCAAGACAAATAATGCAACCATATCAGAGTTTCTATGGCAGATCTAAGACCATAGAATGCAAATCTGGAACCTGCTTCATCATCCAAGAGCCTGTCATCAGCTCAACCACAAATCTTCAAGACCTCATCCACTATATGCACCCTGTCCTCATTCAACACATGTATGTACGTGCCCTGGCTCAAAGCAGTCCGCGTATACCTCAGAAACCAGGGTTTCTGAACTTATAAGATTTCTGCCGTCATGACCTCAGACTTGTCGAGACTTTGATGCGCTCATGGGATCCTCCAGTCAATCTCTCTCTCATAATATATCTTCAATCATGCTCAAGAGATCTTCACCAAAAGTGTTTTTTCAAAAGAGACCCTAGCCTCTTATTTATACTCTTCATTTTCTAGGTCACTTAACCCACTTTTAGGTTACTTAACCCATTTCTAGGTCACTTAACCTATTTTACTCATTTTAGGGTTAACCACTTTCCATAAATAGAAAGTTCTCCATTACTTTATCATTTAAATATTCCCCCTCGATTTTGTCACTTTACTTTAATATTTAAATAATCATTCTTGATTTTGTCACTTTACTTTATCATTAAAATAATGATTTCTTCTTTTCAAGCACTTTGACTTCTTTGACCTTTTGGGGCTTCAAGCCAACACATGGGGTTTCTCCAACTTCATAAGGCCATAACTCTCAATCCGTGAGGATTTATGTGACGTTCCACATACCACCGGAAATGGAATGACAAGCACTAGCCATCTAGGATAGTTTCACCAACAAAATCATTGATCTTCATCTCATTATTCCACATACAAGCATGGGTTCTCTCAACCACAACTCAAACACAAAGCATATTCCCATGAGGGATTTCACCATAAGGGGACCATTTTGGAGTTTATCCATTTGTACTTCTTTTCAACCGTGACAAAGAAATAATGAATCATCTTTACATCAACCAAACTATGGATCATATATCAAAGAATCCATCTTCATCATGTATCAATGACAAACCATTGATCCATCTTCATCTATGCATCATATCAATGATCCATCTTCTTCGATTGGTTTCCACTTGACATCTATCATTATCATCAAGGAAAATACATATATATTGTACATCAATCATCAGTCAATCAATCCTATCAATCAACCATTTGACATCAATCAATCATTTAATCACTTGACAACAATCAATCAAACCATTTGCATCAATGACAACACGATCCAACATGAGCTAGTTATTTTTCCAAGATAGACTTGAAGAGTGGTTACCATAAGATAATGATGAGAGAAGGAGATGAATGGAAGACAACATTCAAAATGAATGAAGGATTGTATGAGTGGTTGGTTATGTCATTTGGTTTAACGAATGCACCAAGTAAATTTATGAGTTTGATGAATGAAGTACTCAAATATTTTATTAGTAAGTTTGTAATTGTCTATTTGGATGATATCTTAATCTTCAGTAAGACTGAAGGAGAGCACTTGAGGCATTTAAATATGGTGTCAAGAAGACTGCAACAAGAGAAGATGTTAGTAAATTTGGGGAAATGTTCTTTCATGAAAACAAAACTTATATATTTGGGATTCGTAATCTCTTCAAATGCGTTGAAGATGGACCCAGAGAAGGTGAGGGAAATAAGAGATTGTCCTTCTCCAAGAAGTGTGTTTGAGGTAAGAAGTTTTCATGGATTGACGATTTTTTACAGGAAATTCATTAGAAATTTCAGTAGTATTTGCACACCTATACGAGACACCATAAAGAAGGAGCATAAGTCTTTTAATTGGACAGAGGAAGTTGAGAACGGATTTAGAGTGTTAAAATCCAAGATAACAGAACAACCTATTCTAGTTCTGCTAGATTTTGGGAAGACATTTCAAGTTAAATGTGATTCTAGTGGAGTAGCCATTGGCGCAGTTTTAATTCAAGACAATAAGTTGGTTTCTTATTTCAGTGAGAAGCTAAATTTATGTTAAAAGGAAGTATTCCACACATGATAAAATTTTTTATGTTGTGATTCAAGCCTTGAAAAAATGGAGGCATTATATTATTCCGAAAGAGTTTGTTTTATATTATGATAATCAAGCATTGCAGTTTATAACCAAACAAGAGAAATTGAATGAGAGACATGCCAAATGGGTAGAATTCATGTAGAATTTTAATTTTGTTATTAATCATATTAGTGGAAACACTAACAAATTTGCATATGCTTTGAGCATGAGATGTTCGATCTTGCAGGAATTTCAAGTGGAGACCCTAGGATTTGAACACCTCACGGAGATGTATCAAGAAGATCTAGATTTAAAAGAAGCTTATGAAGCAAGTAAGAACCCTTTACTAAGGGACATAAATCAATGGATAGAATATCTGATCCAAGGTGCACTGTTATTCAAATGAATTCAGCTGTGTATCCTGAAATGCTCAATGAGGGATAACTTGTTGAAGGAAAAACATAGTGGAGGTTTGGGTGGACATTTCGACGATGATAAGACATATGCGCAGTTGAGTCATTCCTATTTTTGGCTAGGTATGAGGTATGATGTAAAGAAATTCGTGGACAGACGTAGGATATTCCAGTATTCTAAAGGAAAGCAACAAAACATTGGATTGTATCAAACATTGCCTATTTCAGACACGCCATGGGATGCTATAAGTATGGATTTGGTTTTGGGATTTCCTAGAACCCATAGAGGAAATGATTCAATCTTTGTGGTTGCTGAAATATTTTCAAAGATGACACATTTAATTCCATGTCACAAAACCAACGATGCTACTCACATATCAAATTTGTTTTTCAAGGAGATTGTGAGATTACATGGATTTCCAAGTAGCATAGTTTTAGACAGAGACACTAAGTTTGTGGGACACTTTTGGAGAACATTGTGGAAGAAGCTGGGGAAAAATTTGTCTTTCAGTTTAGCACATCATCCTCAAACACATGGACAAATTGAAGTGGTATATCGAATTTTAGGGAACCTATTGAGGAGTTTGGTCACTGACCATAACAACCAGTGGGATCAAATTATTCCCCAAGCAGAGTTTGCATATAATGACTCACCAAATAGGAGCACTGGTAAAATCCCATTCCAGATAATGTATGGAATGTATCCAAGAGGAATTTCAGAGTTAATATATTTGGGACGAGATGAGTTCCGAAGCGTAGGAGCAGAAGATTTTTCCGTAGAGATGTAGGAATTACATGATCATATTAAGGGAAAAGTACATAATAGAAACCAAGAGTACAAAAGAAGAGTAAACCATAGAAGAAGAGAGGTCTATTTCAAATTTATAGATTAGGTTCTGGTACATCCGAGAAAAGAGATATTTCCAAAAGGAAAGTATAACAAGTTGAAGGTGAAGAAGATAGGATCGTGTAAGATCCTCATAAAATTTGTTGCAAATGCTTATGAGATTGAGTTGTCAGAAGACATTGCAATATCACCCATATTCAATGTAGCAGAATTGTATCCTTACATGATGGATGATATAGATGGTCAGGAGGAGATTCAGTGGAAACATCATATGCCCATAGCAGAGAAACCACGGATAGACAAGATCTTAGATCAAAGGATTGCTAAGAAGACCAAAAGGAAGATTTATTATGAGTATCTGGTTAAGTGGAAGGACCATCCAATAGAATATGTCGGTTGGATAACTGAAGCTAATATCCAGAAGCATGGAAAGATAATGCAAGA
The DNA here is from genome assembly GCA_010110895.2 of Picea sitchensis. Lineage (NCBI taxonomy): Eukaryota > Viridiplantae > Streptophyta > Pinopsida > Pinales > Pinaceae > Picea > Picea sitchensis. The sequence goes on from SNQJ01S0042546.1 coordinate 77,173, forward strand.
GCTCATGGAAAGGAGTCCATGAATCTTTTGTCCAGAGGATTATGATGCATTAGCATCGTCAACAACGTTCATCAAGGCGAGTGGAGGACAACTCAACATCAAGCGCGTGTTCAAAAATGTTTTG
>SNQJ01S0042546.1:106897-120754 GCA_010110895.2 Picea sitchensis
TTATGGTGCGTGGTATGCGCAATAAATTTTATCGCTGTGTGGTGCGTATTGGGGGCGCAAGCATAATATTGAACGCGTGGTGTGCGAACGCATAATATTGGTGCACGTGGTGTGCGCTCTAAGAATTGGTAGAGCATAGAGGATAATGGAAATCCTTGCCTAATCACCCTCGTTGGTCTAAAAAAATATAAATCTAAACTATTTATGAGAATAGAAAAAGAGATTGTGGTTAGATAGCATCATCAACAACATTCATCAAGGCAAGTGGAGGATAGCTCAACATCAAGCGCATGTTCAAAAATATTTTGGGATCCAAAAAGGAGAGCATGCCATTTCTATTTTCAAAGCATTGTAATTAAGAGATTTTAATGTTTTGAGGCAAGAGACATTGTATGATATCGCAAAGTATTGTAATGTGTTTAATAAGATGTAGGATTATACAGATATTGAGTAATGACTCGTATCTGGGTTGTAAATTCCATTTATTGTAATAAGCCTTAGTGGTAGAATGTTTTAATTATGATATGATAGCACTAGCATAGTTGGTAGGAAGACTCGAGAATCCCCTCGGTGTATAAATATATGTAATCTATGCCCAAATGAGGCTGCTGAAGACAAATGTATTTTTCTGTTGAAGTTTATTGAGAATTGTTGTCAATGAGAAGTTGAGAGCTGCAAGAACTCTTTCTAAGAATGCTTTTCTGAAGGAATATAATAGAGGAGGATTGCTTTCAGACTTTGAGTTTGTACATGTTTTCTTATGAGTTAATTGGTAATGTCATGTTATTTTATTTCTGTGTTTTATATGCCAGTGTATGCATTTCATGGTTAATTGAATGAACCTATAGTGTTCTGTAAGTTTCAATTGTTTCTCTTCTGAAGCTATGGTGAAAGGAGTGCCACAATAGCCACTTAAGGAGTGCGAAGACAAAGTTGTTTTTAGGCTCAAAAGATTAGAAGAGATAACATTAAATTGTGCAGGGTGAGTGCAAGGAGTGCACATATACTCATCTGAGTATAGGAGCTTGAGAAGAACCTTGCAAGGCATGCATAGGGCCAACACTTAATAAAGTGTTGAAGAGTCTCAAGGAAACAAATGAAAGGAGTGCGTGGGAAGATTTTACAGAAATATTCGAGTGTCAAGTTTTCAGAGGATCTTAAGATGTGGGTAGACGACCCAAATAACTTGAGTGTTAAGGATCAGGAGAAAGAAAGACCATATTATTTGAAGGGAATGATCCTTTCATTTTAAAGGTCGAGTGGACGAGATCCACCTGAGGAGGAGAATATATTTCCTAGCTTCCAGATCTAGGAAAGTAGTGTGGGTGTTAACCCATGAAGTCCTTCAGTCTTCACATATTTAGAGGTTTTCGTGTGGTGTGTGCAAAGGAGGAAAGTTTCCCGAAGTCTCGAGAATCGAAGAAGATCTGGACCGTCTGATTGTGGGGATAGGTGTCCACAGATCTAGAGTAGTTCAGAAGTTTAACTATCTAGAAGAGTTGGAGTGTGATTGTGGAAGTGTGCAAGCTTTTCAAAGTTTCAAATCCTAGAAAAAATCTTAACCGTCGATGCAAAGAGCCACGTGTCAACAGATCTCACAGTTTAGAGATTTGGTACCTCATAGGAATGGAGGTGTAAGTCCGTTTGGGTCGAGAACTCCTGAAGACCAGAGTAGATCCAAACCTTCCATTCACGAGGAAATGTGGACCATTGATCACGCCCTTCGTGAGATCACCAATTCGACACTCAGGAGGATCTGATGTGTTGATTTGTGGAAGGTTCCGAATCCTGAAGTGCGGAGCACCGATCCACCATTGATCTGAGGCAAGCACTAGCCGTCCAATCTATCTATTCGGAGTTCACGAATTCAGGGTAGTTTCATGTTGGAGCGGGTAAATGTCCCGAAGTGCGGAGGCCCGAAACATCTGTAAGACGTAGATCTCGACATATGTTCAGGATCTTCGATCCTTCCTTTTGTTTAGTCGTCTACTAGTTTGGCGTTCGAGAGGAACGTCATGTATTGTTGTCGAAACTCCTCAATCCTAGAGTCTTGAAGTTTCGTAGTCCACGCCATTAAAGGGTCAACCTATGGACTTGTCCCAAGGTCACATGAATTTCTTCACGTGGATAGATAGACCCTCGTGAAATTGAATTTGCGCATAGGGTAAGGGGAAAAAGCATGTGGCATAAGAATTTGAGGGATCAACAGGATCCCAAGAGATGATTCAACTCCATATTGTGAACGATCCTAGACCGAGAGGTTGTGCGAGACTTAGGAGGTGGTGGGGGTTTGCGTCAAATGGTATCAGAGAACTAATTTTGTCTATAGACAATGAAAAGATAGAAAGGAGAAAACTTGGAATCATGCCGCCAATGAGATGCAGAGACAGACCAATGGTAAATGAAACCATGGAAGAGAAGATGAGACAACTTTGTGCAAGGTTAGACACCATGGAGACAACATAGAGAAGAGAACCTAATGTTGGTGATGTCAGTGAATCTAAGAATGAAGATGTCGAATCTGAAGAAGTTGCAGGAGAACAAGCAACAAAGAAGTGATTGTTGAGAGTTGTTGTCAAGTGAAAATAGAGGTCCCAATGTATGAGGGTAATTTAAATGTAGAATAAATGCTTGACTGGGTAAGTTCTTTAGACAAGTACTTGGATTATGAGGAGATTGATGATGAAAAGAAAGTGAAGTATGCTATGACTAGGTTGAAAGGACATGCAACGTTATGGTGGGACGAATTGAAAGATGACAAAAGATGCAAAGGTAAGTACAAAATCAAGAGTTGGGATAGAATGGTATATAAATTAAAATCTAATTTCATACCCAAATATTATCAAGTAAATCTATTCAAGAAGCTACAGAACCTAAGACAAAAATTTTTGTTAGTGAAGGAATACATTGAAGAGTTCTACAAGCTAAACATTAGAGCAGAAAATAGAGAGAATGATGAAGAAAGAGTTGTCAAGTATATTAATGGCCTGAGATATGAGATTCAAGATGAAATTAACATGATGACTATGAGAACAATGGAGGATGCTTATCAGGTAGCCTTGAAAGAAGAAGAGAAGTTGACAATAAAGAAGAGTCAAAGAAACAGAGGAAAAAGTCCAAGTAGAGGTAGAGGAATAGTTAGATAAAATTTCCAGAAGCCAAGACCAGAAGATGGAAGATATCACATTCAAACATAAAGAGGAGGTAGTTCTCGAGGGTTACACTACAGTGGAAGAACCTATTTTCCCAGAGGAAGAGGAAGAGGAGGAGAAGTGAAGTGTTATGCATGTGGAAAGACATGGCACATGTCTTGGGAATGTCCAGAGAGAAAGAATATGAGAGGTGGAGAAGCTCACATTTCTGAAGCGCAAAAGATGAATGTAGAGGCAGAGATGAAAGAAGAAGCAATGGAAGAAGGGAGATCACTCATGATGAAGAAATCTATCGTAAATCCATAGAAAGAGGTAAGAGAAATATTCCAGATTAACAATCTATTTAGCACTGTTTGCAAGACTAGATATAGGGTATGCAAGGTGATTATAGACAGTGGAAGTACTGATAATTTAGTTTCCACGGAGATGGTGGAAAAACCAAAGCTGGAGACAATTGCACATCCAAATCTGTACAAGGTATCATGGTTGTAGAAAGGACATCAAGTAATGGTAAGTCGACAATGTAAAGTTGAAATAAAAATAGAAGGTTATAATGATAAAGTTCTATGTGATGTCATACCTATGGATTTTTTTCATGTTCTGTTTGGAAGATCGTGACAATATGACATGAATGTCATACATGATGGAAGAAAGAACACTTATACCCTGGAGAAGAATGGGTGTAAACATATGTTTCTTCCAATAGAAGATAAAGGAGTCAAAGAAGAAGAAATTCCAAGTATACTTCTCATGAGTGGGAATGAAATCTTGAAAGAAGTTAAGAAAGAACAGGAAATGGAGTTTGTTATTATAGGTAGGCCGAGATTAATTCTCACAAGTACATCTATGGATGATTTTCCTATATAAGTCCAAGAATTATTGGATGAGTTCGTTGATGTTGTGGTGGATGAGTTACCTCACTCTTTACCGCCCATTAGGAATATTGATCACCATTTTGACCTTATTCTAGGAGCAAGTTTTCCAAATAAAGAAGCATACAGATTGACACCTCAAGAGAATGAAGAGGTCAAAAATCAAGTCCAGAAGTTTTTGGATAAAGGTTTAGTCAGGGAAATTTTGAGCCCGTGTGTCGTACCAACCGTGTTGAGTCCAAAGAAAGATGGAGGTTGGAGAATGTGCACAGATTCTAGAGCCATCAACAAGATAACCATTAGGTATAGATTCCCTTTGCCCACAATGATGGATTGTTTAAGTGGAGTTGTTGGACACACCTACCACTCTTAGAGGGGGGAGGGCATGAATGAGTGTGGGGATATTTTTACCAATAACTTCCCTCTTACACAAAAATCATTAGTTAGCATTCAACATTTACTCATAACTCAATGTTGTCATTTATAACCAGTTAGATGTGAACTTATATCAACAAAATATATCATCAACATACATAATCAATAAGTCATCACCACAAGTAACACAAAGAACACAAGATGTATGTACAATTTTCTTTTTGTCATGGACTATAATCCTCGAGGTTTATCAACAACACCTGAATAGAGTACAACTCTATAAGAGCACCAGATCTATAATGAAAGACTCAGCTTACACCCTCAACACCAACTGAGATGAGGAAACAATCCTCAACATATATCAATTTGCAACAGGTACATGACCTGTCAGTAGTGCAACCTGCGTGTGTACACATCTTGGCTCACTACAACCTGCGTATGTATGCGGCTAGTATATACAATAGCCTACATATACCTTCTGAGCTATTCAGGTTTATCCTTTTCATCACATACTCAGATCTTCTGCAACCTACAATCACATTCTCTTCTGTGTTTCATTGTGCAAACTAATCAGCAGCCAGTCACAATACATCCAAGCTCTCCAATAGATTATTCATTCTTTTCAACCATACAATATGAATGCTACTTAATCATGTATAAACAACCAGTATGCTATAACCATCATATCAACACTAAATCATAAGATTGTTGATCACTCCATCAACCAACACATACCACATCACAACATCCATACCAAGAATGCCTCAAGAATTTACCTCACAACAAACAAGAGTATCCATCAAGACAAATAATGCAACCATATCAGAGTTTCTATCGTAGATCTGAGCCCATAGAATGCAAATCTGGAACCTGCTTCATCATCCAAGAGCCTGTCATCAGCTCAACCACAAATCTTCAAGACCTCATCCACTATATGCACCCTGTCCTCATTCAACCCACGTATATATGTGCCCTGGCTCAAATAAGCCTGCGTATACCTCAGAAACCAGGGTTTCTGAACTTCTGAGATTTCTACCGTCATGACCTCAGACTTTTTGAGACTTTGATGCTCTCATGGGATCCTCCAGACAATCTCTCTCTCAGAATATATCTTCAATCATTCTCAAGAGATCTTCACCAAAAGTGTTTTTTCAAAAGAGACCCTAGCCTCTTATTTATACTCTTCATTTTCTAGGTCACTTAACCCACTTTTAGGTTACTTAACCCATTTCTAGGTCACTTAACCTATTTTACTCATTTTAGGGTTAACCACTTTCCATAAATAGAAAGTTCTCCATTACTTTATCATTTAAATATTCCTCCTTGAATTTGTCACTTTACTTTAATATTTAAATAATCATTCTTGATTTTGTCACTTTACTTTATCATTAAAATAATGATTTCTTCTTTTCAAGCACTTTGACTTCTTTGACCTTTTGGGGCTTCAAGCCAACACATGGGGTTTCTCCAACTTCATAAGGCCATAACTCTCAAGCCGTGAGGATTTATGTGACGTTCCACATACCACCGGAAATGGAATAACAAGCACTACTCATCTAGGATAGTTTCACCAACAAAATCATTGATCTTCATCTCATTATTCCACATACAAGCATGGGTTCTCTCAACCACAACTCAAACACAAAGCATCTTCCCATGAGGGATTTCACCATAAGGGGACCACTTTGGAGTTCATCCATTTGTACTTCTTTTCAGCCGTGACAAAGAAATAATGAGTCATCTTTACATCAACCAAACTATGCATCATATATCAAAGAATCAATCTTCATCATGTATCAATGACAAACCATTGATCCATCTTCATCTATGCATCATATCGATGATCCATCTTCATCGATTGGTTTCCACTTGACATCTATCATTATCATCAAGGAAAATACATATATATTGTACATCAATCATCAATCAATCAATCCTATCAATCAACCATTTGACATCAATCAATCATTTAATCACTTGACATCAATCAATCAAACCATTTGCATCAATGACAACACGATCCAACATGAGGGAGTTATTTTTCCAAGATAGACTTGAAGAGTGGTTACCATAAGATAAGGATGAGAGAAGGAGATGAATGGAAGACAACATTCAAAATGAATGAAGGATTGTATGAGTGGTTGGTTATGTCGTTTGGTTTAACGAATGCACTAAGTAAATTTATGAGTTTGATGAATGAAGTACTCAAATATTTTATTAGTAAGTTTGTAATTGTCTATTTGGATGATATCTTAAATCTTCAGTAAGATTGAAGGAGAGCACTTGAGGCATTTAAATATGGTGTCGAGAAGACTGCAACAAGAGAAGATGTTAGTAAATTTGGGGAAATGTTCTTTCATGAAAACAAAACTTATATATTTGGGATTCGTAATCTCTTCAAATGCGTTGAAGATGGACCCAGAGAAGGTGAGGGAAATAAGAGATTGTCCTTCTCCAAGAAGTGTGTTTGAGGCAAGAAGTTTTCATGGATAAATTCATTAGAAATTTCAGTAGTATTTGCACACCTATACTGGACACCATAAAGAAGGAGTATAAGTCTTTTAATTGGACAAAGGAAGCTAAGAACAGATTTAGAGTGTTAAAATCCAAGATAACAGAACAACCTATTCTAGTTCTGCCAGATTTTGGGAAGACATTTTAAGTTAAATGTGATTCTAGTGGAGTAGCCATTGGCGCAGTTTTAATTCAAGACAATAAGTTGGTTGCTTATTTCAGTGAGAAGCTAAATGATGTTAAAAGGAAGTATTCCACACATGATAAATAATTTTATGTTGTGATTCAAGCCTTGAAAAAATGGAAGAATTATATTATTCTGAAAGAGTTTGTTTTATATTATGATAATCAAGCATTGCAGTTTATAACCAAACAAGAGAAATTGAATTAGAGACATGCCAAATGGGTAGAATTCATGTAGAATTTTACTTTTGTTACTAAGCATATTATTGGAAACACTAACAAATTTGCATATGCTTTGAGCAGGAGATGTTTGATCTTGCAGGAATTTCAAGTGGAGACCCTAGGATTTGAACACCTCACAGAGATGTATCAAGAAGATCTAGATTTAAAAGAAGCTTATGAAGCAAGTAAGAACCCTTTACTGAGGGACATAAATCAATGGATAGAATATCTGATCCAAGGTGCACTCTTATTCAAATGAATTCAGATGTGTATCCCGAAATGCTCAATGAGGGATAACTTGTTGAAGGAAAAACATAGTGGAGGTTTGGGTGGACATTTCGACGATGATAAGACATATGCGTAGTTGAGTCATTCCTATTTTTGGCTAGGTATGAGGTATTATGTAAAGAAATTTGTGGACATATGTAGGATATTCCAATATTCTAAAGGAAAGCAACAAAACATTGGATTATATCAAAAATTTCCTATTCCAGACACGCCATGGGATGCTATAAGTATGGATTTGCTTTTGGGATTTCCTAGAACCCATAGAGGAAATGATTCAATCTTTGTGGTTGCTGAAATATTTTCAAAGATGACACATTTCATTCCATGTCACAAAACCAATGATGCTACTCACATATCAAATTTGTTTTTCAAGGAGATTGTGAGATTACATGGATTGCCAAGTAGCATAGTTTTAGACAGAGACACTAAGTTTGTGGGACACTTTTGGAGAACATTGTGGAAGAAGCTAGGGAAAAATTTGTATTTCAGTTTAGCACATCATCCTCAAACACATGGACAAATTGAAGTGGTATATCGAAGTTTAGGGAACCTGTTGAGGAGTTTGGTCACTGGCCATAACAACCAGTGGGATCAAATTATTCCCCAAACAGAGTTTGCATATAATGACTCACCAAATAGGAGCACTGGTAAAATCCCATTCCAGATAATGTATGGAATGTATCCAAGAGGAATTTCAGAGTTAATATATTTGGGACGAGATGAGTTCTGAAGTGCAGGAGCAGAAGATTTTTCCGCAGAGATGTAGGAATTACATGATCATATTAAGGGAAAAATACATAATAGAAACCAGGAGTACAAAAGAAGAGTAAACCATAGAAGAAGAGATGTTTATTTCAAAGTTAGAGATTAGGTTCTGGTACATCTGAGAAAAGAGATATTTCCAAAAGGAAAGTATAACAAGTTGAAGATAAAGAACATAGGACTATGTAAGATCCTCATAAAATTTGTTGCAAATGCTTATGAGATTGAGTTGTCAGAAGACATTGCAATATCACCCATATTCAATGTAGCAGAATTGTATCCTTACATGATGGATGATATAGATGGTCAGTAGGAGATTCAGTGGAAACATCATATGCCCATAGCAGAGAAGCCACAGATAGAGAAGATCTTAGATCAAAGGATTTCTAAGAAGACCAAAAGGAAGATTTATTATGAGTATCTGGTTAAGTGGAAGGACCATCCAATAGAATATGTCGATTGGATAACTGAAGCTAATATCCAGAGGCATGGAAAGATAGTGCAGGAGCTCATGGAAAGGAGTCCATGAATCTTTTGTCCAGAGGATTATGATGCATTAGCATCGTCAAGAACGTTCATCAAGGCGAGTGGAGGACAACTCAGTATCAAGTGCGTGTTCAAAAATGTTTTGGGATTCGAAAAGGAGAGCATGTCATTTCTATTTTGAAGCATTGTAATTCAGAGATTTTAATATTTCGAGGCAAGAACCATTGTATGAGATCGCAAAAGATTGTAATGTCTTTAATAAGATGTAGGATTGTACAGATATTGCACAGTGATTCGTATCTGGGTTGTAAATTCCATTTATCATAATAAGACTCAGTGGTAGAATGTTTTAATTATGATACGATAGCACTAAGTAGTTGGTAGGAAGGCTTGAGAATCCCCTCCGTGTATAAATATATGTAATCTATGCCCAAATGAAGTTGTTGAAGACAATTGTATTTTGTTGTTGAAGTTTATTGAGAATTGTTGTCAAGGAGAAGTTGCGAGCTGCAAGAACTCTTTGTAAGAATTCTTTGCTGAAGGAATATAATAAAGGAGGATTGCTTTCAGACTTTGATTTTGTACATGTTTTCTTATGAGTTAATTGGGTAATATCATGTTATTTTATTTCTATGTTTTATATGCATGTGTATGCATTTCATGGTTAATTGAATGAACCTGTAGTGTTCTGTAATTTTCAATTGTTTCTCTTCTAAAGAAATAGTGCAGGGAGTGCACAATAGCCACGTAAGGAGTGCAAAGAAAAAGTCATTTTCATACTCAGAATCTCAGAAGAGATAACATGAAATTGTGCAGGGTGAGTGCAAGGAGTGCACATATACTCATCTGAGTATAGGAGCTTGAGAAGACCCTTGAAAGACATGCATAGGGAAAACACTTAGTCACGTGTTGAAGAGTCTCAAGGAAATGCACGCAAGGAGTGTGTGAGAAGATTTTCCAAAAATATTCAACTTTCAAGTTTTCAAAGGAGCACAAGGTGTGCGTAGAAGACCCAAATCATTTGAGTGTTAAATATCAGGAGAAAGAGAGACCAAAATATTTGAAGGGAAGAATCCTTTCATTTTCAAGGTCGAGTGGACGAGATCTGCCCAAGGAGGAGTAGATCTTTCATTGTTTTCAGATATGGGAAAGTAGCATGGGTTTTAACCCATGAAGTCCTTCAGACTTCATGTATTTGAAGGTTTCTGTGTGGTGTGTGCAAAGGAGGCAAGTTTCCAAAAATCCTAGGAACCAGAGAAGGTTTGGACCATCTGATTGTGGGGACACGTGTCCACAGATCTAGAGTAGTTCGAAATTTCGACTATCCAGAAGAGTTGGAGTGTGATTTTGGAATTGTGCAAGATTCCTGAAGTTACGAAGCTTGAAAAAAATCTTAACCATTGGCACAAAGAGCCACGTGTCAGTAGATATTGGAGTTAAGAGATTTGGTATCCTAGAGGAATGGAAGTGTAATTCTGTTTGGGTCGAGAACTCCCAAAGGCCCAAAGGTCGGAGTAGATACCAATAGTCCATTCACGAGGACTCAGGACAGGTGGACCGTTGATCATGCCCATTGCGAGCTCACCAGTTCGACACTCCGGAGGATCTGATGTGTTGAGTTGTGGAAGGTTTTGAATCTCGAAGTGCAAAGCAGAGATCCATCGTTGATCTGAGGCAAGCACCATCCATCCGATCTATCTGTTTGAAGTTCTCGAATTCATGGTAGTTTCATGTTGGAGCGGGTAAATATCCTGAAGTGCGGAGGCCTAAACATCTATAAGCTGTAGATCGCGACATATGTGAGGATCGTTGATCCTTCCTTTTGTTTGGTCGTCAGCTAGTTCGACGTTTGGGAGGAATGTCGTGTATTGTTTTCAGAACTACTGAAGCCAAAGTCTTGAAGTGTCGTAGTCCGCGCCATTAAAGGGTATCAGCCCACGAACTTGGCCCAAGGTCACATGAATTTCTTCGCGTGGATAAATAGACCCTTGTGAACTTGAATTTGCGCACATGGTAAGGGGAAAGGCCTGTGGAATAAGAATTTGATGACTCATTAGGATCCCGAGAGATGATTCAACTCCATACTATGAACGATCCTAGACCGGGAGGTCGTGCGAGCCCCAGGAGGTGGTGGGGGTTTGCATTAAATAACTCATAACCTAGTTCACAAAATGAATGTCAAATCCTGAGTGGATTATAATTATCCTAAAATAAATCCAACTAGTCCTATCATAGGCCTTGGATAGATCTAGCTTTATTGCCACGGAAAAATATTTCTTGTAAAAATAGATCTAGTCCTCAAAAACTATTATTGACTCATGAATTTTCCTCCTGAAAAGAAAGCCAAAATGTTCTTTGGATATTGACTTTGAAATAAGCTTCTTTACCCTCATTCATATAATTTTGGCTATAATCTTGTAAATATAATTACATAATGAGATTTCCCCATACTCATCAAAAGATCCCAAGTTGTCATTCTTTGGGATACGAGCAATAAAGGCCAAATTGAAGGTAGGTAGCTTCTTCCCCATGGTTGACTCCTTAATTACCCTTAGAAGTTCATCTTCTAACACCTCATAAAATCTTCCTCTCTAGCCAAGCTAGATTGAAATTAAAGGAACTTAATATTTTTTATCATCCTTTTCCAATTCAATAAACTAGCGGATGAATTATAAAGTCCCATTCTATTCCAACCCATTTCCTTATCCTTGTACAACCTAAAAGTATTGCATTTGATATAATAATTTTGTCCAACCTCTTTGTTAATATTTCTTCCCCCACCCTCATATTCCTCCAATTTGGAATAAGCTCGATAGACTCTATGTCAACCAACCTTGCCTCATATATTTTTATTTTGAAGAAATTAGATAGAGGGTCTTTATGTGTTGCATTTCCTAAAATATCTCCTCCACCTATGGTGAAATTCAAACCCCCTCCTAGTATTATGTTCCCTTTATTCATCACTTGTTGTGCACATAAGCTCTCCCAAAAAGTCACCCCTATCTTCATAATGACCACATACATTGAGAACTATGAACAATTTCGGTAGTTTTCAAGAGAAGAGGTCCATGCTTATAGTAGAATCAAGTAAAATAGAGTTAGACATCCTCAATGATCTTTTCCTCCACCTAGTAATAATCCCTCTGACATACCTATTGAGTCAACAAATATAAAATCCCAATCCCCTAAAAGTTTATCCAAGTTACCCAAGATTCTTACCCCTTCACCCATTGTTTCATGTGTCAAGAATGCATCAAGACTATGGATATCCATAATCCTCTCAAGGGCATATTTCTTAGAGTGGCTATTCAACCCTTAAACATTTAACAACACAAAAATCATAATATATGCTCCTATGGGGATTAGATCACTCTTAGTCTCCCCTCAAAAATATTTTGTCTTCTAGTGATCCAAAATGGATCGTGGAACCAAAATGGGTCCAGGAAGGCCTAAAAATCAAAGTGCTTAGAATGGCTTAAAAATGGACGTGTGCGTAGGCCTCAACAATATGAACCCAACATAACTTGAATGGGTTCAAACAAACACTGTATGTGAAAGATATCGTGGTCTGTTCATTTTCCAAATAAGCAAAATTTTTCATGACTGTGCAGCTGTACAGTACTGATGTGGTAGCTCACTGTATAGGCTGTACGACTGTAAAATGATGTGGTAGGTACATTGGTGTGCTGACTGGACAGACAAGTGGTCGAATAAGGATCTGACACATGACATATATTTGAGCGAATGGTATGGTGCCATGTGGCCCAGTCTTGGGCTGCCACGTGGCACCCCTCTATTGGTTGGCGGTTGGAAAAATTGTATGGACTCTTGGGGAATCGAACTCATGACCTCCGGTCTGGGTGGCACGTTTTGGTAGGGTCGGGCTACCAACCCACCCACATTGTTACTTGTAAACTATAGTGGAAATTAAATATTTAAACTTGGTGGAGGTTTATTCAAGCGGACTAAAGGGCTAGGGCCTAGCCCCAACCCCCGATGCTACCATATGACCTTTATATATGACCCAGACCTAAACTTTTAACCGTTGGTGTGGACTTTAATATGGAAGGTTAGCCCCAGATGTGGTCACATGTACCACCACCATATGCCCACTCCTTAAAGTTATGAAACAAATATTTGGGGATAGCACCTGGTCGGTCAGGCTAGCCCATTGACCAAGATGCATGAATAGGGGATGGAGACCGAGGGCTAATGGTTTAGGGTGTGTGGAGGTATAGGCTGTGGCCACATGACCAGGGGCAGGAATCCAGGGGCCAGTGCACTAGCACTAGACCAGGGCCACATAGAGGGCGACCATATGACTAGGAGCCTAGACAGAGGGGGATGCACCCTGCATTTTTCCAATTAGTGGGGTTTAAAACATTATATTATGATTTTAATTGATTTTTAGCCTGATATGGGAGATTTTGGCTATTTTTGGAGGATTTGGAGCCCTTTTTGAGGCCAGATCTTGGGGGGAAGTTGGGAGTTTGTTGCCAAATTCAAGCCTATATAAACTAGAGGTTCTTGGCAGCCTTGAAAGGGGGTTCAAAACAGGAAAATGATGAAGAATTGAAAATCTAAAGCCATTTTTATGCAGGGAATCCATTGAGGAGAGCAACTTTGCGGGCCATTTCTGGGAGCTTCGTTCATCCATTTTTAGTGCTGTCAGTTTTGATGGGTTCTTGAGATCTATAAGAACACAACCATATCATTTTTTAATCCTTTTGGATCTTTTATGATGTACTTTTGAATATTTGAAAAGAAATAAGAAATACTCACACACTGAGACAAAGGCCCAGAGACGTAGGCAATATTACTGAACTCCATTAACAAATTTTATTGTTATGGTTTTCTAATTCTTGTGATTATTTCTAGATATGTATATTTCATTATGGCTGCTATGCTACATCTTTAATTCTTCCTCTTTCATCAATTTCCTAAATGGTTAATGAACTCATGTTTTAAAAGTCAACCATAGTCTTTAAAAGATCTTCTCGAAT
>SNQJ01S0042547.1:20283-30740 GCA_010110895.2 Picea sitchensis
GCTGATTCAAATATGGCAGGTGATAAAGACAGCAGGAGGAGCACCACAGGGTATGTTTTTACTATAGGTGGAACAACAATAAGTTGGATTTCGAAACTGCAAAAGGTTGTTTCACTTTCAACAACAGAGGCAGAGTATGTTGCTATTACAGAGGCTAGTAAAGAGATGATTTGGTTACAAAGGTTTATGGAGGAATTGGGAAAGAAAAAGGAGAATAGCAGGTTCTACTGTGACAGTGAGAGTGTAATTCATCTTGAAAATATCTTAGCCTTCCATTTGAGAACTAAGCATATATAGTTGAGGTACCACTTCATACGATCCGCCTTGGAAGATGGACATTTGAATTTGGAAAATATACACACTAGCCAGAATCCTACAGGCATGTTAACAAAGGGATTAACCAGAGAGAAACTAAGTTCCTGCTCAGATTCAGTTGGTCTTCAAGAATGAATATGAAGATGAGAAATTTTCCAGGTCCAAGAAGGTTCAGAGTCCAGCATATACAACAGTGGTGGTGTTGTTGAGATCAATCTCCAAGTGGGAGATTGTTGGTTGTGGAGCCTGATTATCTTCCTGATTTAGAGGTCCTTGCTTTCAGTTGTGTTTATAACCCATGAAGACTTTACACCCCAGAAGTATGTACACTTTTTCACACGGGGGAGTGTAGAGGGGGGGTACCCCCTCTGTGGGGTCCGGGGGGGATATCCCTTCGGCTGGGGGGTTCGGGGACAAGCGGGCCCCCGGAGGGGGTTTGGGGAAAATGTTCCCCAATGGGGGTTCGGGGGAAAATCCCCCAAAGGAAAAATTGTCTTGTAAATGTATATTGTAATTTCATTGTAAATCTGGACCATTCATTATAAGGTCACAGATCTAATGGTAGAAATTATGTTAGGGTTTTTTTTCGCTAGAAGGCAACCCTCTGTTATGAGGTAAATGTATTGTGGCTATGCATTATGGCGAGTATTGTGTTCTGAGAGAGGATACTATGAAAGAAAGAAGAGGAAGTTACATCGGGTTTTGTTGTAGGTTTTATCCCTTCATTTGCTGGACAATAATAAAGGAAGGACCTGGAAACTTCTCTGGTGGACGTAGCCCACACTAGGTGAACCACGTAAATATGTGTCTCTATTGTATTATGTATCTTCTGTGTTTTGTTTCTGCATTTTTTTTATTTTATTTCTCCACGGTCCTGTTTTTTCTAACATCACAAACTAGCACAAGAAGAAGGGTTCTAAAGTGGAGAAGAAGAAGAGTTGTTGAATGAGGAACATTCAGATTCCGATAGGGCAGAAGAAGAGAAGACTGAAGAACCTCACGGAGAAGAGTCAGAAACTTCAGGGACTACATAGACTGTTGAATTAGGTGCTATTACACCCCCTGTTGTTTTAGAAGCATTAAGTAACCATAGTAACCTAAGTTATCAGAGAACTCAGAGCACTGGTACAAGTGGTTCAATGCACACTCAGTCAGAAAACCTAGGAAGATCTATGGCAAATGATATGAGGTTACCCACCTTTAGACGAGATGGATTTGAAGATCCTGATCAACACTAGTTTCTATGTGAAGCTGTATGGATTATTAAGAATTTCATCGACGAAGCTATTAAACGAGCTCAGTTTAGTACTACCCTGAGAGACCGTGCACTGAGCTGGTACATGAAACTTGTCCAAGAAATTTCATAGCCTAAACCATTGAATGAGATCAAGAATGCATTGGTTGAAGAATTCAAGAAACCCAATTTGGAGTTAGAATGCATTACAGAGTTGAAAGAAATCAAGCAGAGAATAGTTGAACCTGTTTGGGAGTTTGATCATAGGTTTAAAACCTTAACGAGCCAGCTGACTTTTCATATCCTAGACGAGAAGAACAAGGAATGGTTCACTACTTCCCTTTTACCACACATCAGAGTCCCTCTAATGCAACTAAAGATTGCCTCACAGGCTAAGGCACTGGAGATTTCCATGAATCTAGAATCATCCCCTATGGGAGAATCTAGCTCAGGTATGAGTCAAATCTCAAGTCAGCTAACTAGCTTATCACTACAGGCCGAGGATTCGAAAAAAGATAAGGGAAAATATAAGCGAGAAGACATCTGGTGCATCAGATGCAAGTCAGAAGGCCATGACAAGGATCGTTGTCCCCTGTTTCATGAATACTTGGCTTCTGGAGCTCTGAGCCCTTTGAATCAAGTTACCCTACCTTGGTGCGAGATATGTAGAAATACACATCGCCCTGGTGAATGTTATTACATGAAAAAATATGTCCAGACACCCACAAATCAGTATTGTATGTTCTATAATTCAGTAGGGAATGATGATAGGGATTGTAGGGCCTATGATCTCATGCATGAAAGGTCAAGGGATATATACAAAATTCAAGGCGAAGTATAGCAAGAAGGGAACACTACGCAGTATAATTCCCCTGGAAGAGGAAACTCCAACCCTCGTGGTGGATTCAGAGGAAGAGGACGAGGAGGGGGTATGGGTCGAGGTTGAGGTCATATCATTTGTTCTAACTGCGCACAACTAGGTCATTTGGCAAGGGACTGTCATAACCCTTGTACCACTTTCAATTATTGCAACTCATTTGAACATTTCATAGAACAGTGTCCTGCATTGTTAGCCAAACTTCAAGAAAGATGAGGAGGAAACCAACAAGTACATCTAATCACAAAAGAACCTTACGGAGAAGATCCCAAAGTCGTTGTTATCACTAGAGGAGGCATTGCTACAAGAGAAGACAGGGTGACTCCAGGGAAGACTACAGAACAATCAGGAGTTAGAAAAGTTGTGGAGAAGACACAAGAGTTTGGTCCAAAGAGAGAGAAGCAGAAATTTGAAGAGGAAAGAAAAGAGTTTAGAAGAGATTAGGCTTCTTCATCAAAGGCACAAACAGAAGTGAGAGAATGTGGAATGCCCCTGGCCTTTGATCAGTCTTCTTTGCCTAGAGAAGGAAAAGAGGTCAGCAGACTCATGGAATTCTTATGCACTTGTATTAATTTGATAAAGGATGAGAGCGTTGTAAAAGAGATCAAAAACTTGATCAAACAGTATGATATAGGAAAGGTAGATCCCCTACTGAATAAAGCAGTACATAAGGAAACCTCTGTTAATTAATAAAAATCTATCTTCCCCCTCTACAGAGGTCCTCTTGGTAGTCAAGGTATTAGTGGGAACAAGTGCACCAGACCCCCTCCATTAATTAATAAAAATCTATGATGATGAAGAGAGCCCGGAGGTATCCCTTGTGACCCCTATACATATCATAGAGGAAAAGGATCTAGAGAAGACATCTTCCCCAGCTCTCGATGGTCGAATTCAGGGGGTTTCCACATAATAAACAAGAAGTCGAGAGTGTCTTAGACACTAAGATGCCCAATGCACTAGAGACCCAAGAAGATAGTCCCAAGGATGAGATAGAGCTGGTCGAACAAAAGGGATAAGTTCCATGGCAAGAAATCAACATCTCAACGACCAATAATCAAGTAAGTATCGAGCCTTCCCCCGACGCCTCAATTTCAATCAGTACTCAAATTCCTGATGAGAGACAAACAAAATCTGAGACTTCGGAACATAGGGAAGAATTTCAATACCCTATTCTTGAACAAATATATACCATCGGGAGCTTGGGAAATATGCTCACCTGGGGAGATCAACAAATCCCTGAACTCGTGGATGAAGTCGCTAACATACAGGCCATCGCTTATGATTGGAAAAGGAAAGATATTGTACAAATGACCACCAAGAAGAGGATGATCACTCTAGATCACTCCATCCTCATCACCACAGAGGAAAATATGATCAACACTAGCATGCCAAGATGTCTAAACTTATTAGCGCAGGGATGGCAATCAAAGATGCCACCCTGGACAGAGTAAAAAGGGATGAAGCGGAGTTGGATGCTTCTTTGAAATAATTGGAACATTTGCGCCACTTGGAGAAATATTACCAAGACACCACACAGGTTGTGATGAACCTAAGGAAATAATTTAAGGAGGCCTACAACAAATTTACAGATGAATGACACCTATTCACTGCAAGGATAGTCGAGCTGCAAGAAGACACCCTCACAGTGCTGGCCACATACAAGGATATGGAGAGGTGGTACGAGAAAGAACAACAAGCCATGGAAAGGATCTACTATATCAGTGCAGTCCAACAAGGTCGAGATATAGAAGAGCACAACATTTGGGTGTTAAAAGAGGGCAGCCTTGATCGCATAAAGAAATCAGCTGAGTATTGGGCAAAAATGGATCGGGAACCTCATCAAGAAATCCAAGAGAAATGCACCAAGTGTGATCATTTATTCTCTGAATCTGAGGGCCTCTTGAGTCGATTTCTCTATGGTTGTATTCTGTTCTTCTAGGCTCATGGCTCTGAACCTGGTCATTTTGGCATCGACCATCCTCGCCACCACCTCATCCCAATCTTGGGAATTTTATGTGAAGACTTCATCTTCAAATTTTTCATGGGCGTATGGCCAGCAAGATGACACTTGAGAAGCGTTTTTCAAGACCAGGCCCTTTGGGTCGTGCTTGTGGAATCAGCCAATCTGGAATCTGAACTCCAATTGGATTAGCCCTTCTTGTTTGTCTTGAGCGGTGTATTTCACCAAGTAGAAGCCTACATGGAATACATAAGGTATAAACACATTTTTTTATCTTTGACCAGGGTGGCATTGTAGCCTTGTAGGATGGTCTGGTAGCATATCTCTCCCACTACAAACCGGTCAGGGACATGCATTGGCAGGAGATGAGGTGCTCTGGTGGCATTGAATACCATGATGTAGGTATCACACTCATCCAGATACTAGTGGCCAACCTTTGATATCATCTTTTTGGCTGCAGCTGATAGTCTCAGGCATTCTTTCTTGAAAAGAATAAAATAAATATGTGCGATGAATTCATCGCAAATGAGGGAGTAGGATTTTTTGTACCTGTTCTCCCATAAGATGTTGAAATATACGTGGACCTGGAGTTCTGCAATGTGCCAGCAAAGGTTCATGCCGGCAAAGATGTTTCTGGAACACATGGAATCTAGTAAGTATGAAGCCATGTAGAAGGGTGGTGTCTCTCCTTCCTTCAAAATCTGAGTCGGTTGTATGCAAATGCTCAGTTTCTTATAAATGATGGCTTCCTGGTTGAAGTCTCTCCCGTAAATGGTCACTGTGTATGCTAGAGGCATCCATACCTCTAAAAATATGGAGTAGTATTTCTCCCCATACAATCGACAAATGAGAGCCATTAGGTAGATGTATGGCTCCCTTAAGTTGGTCATCTGGTACCAGTCGGTGCTCCAGTTGGCGTACTTCTTATATTCTCTCCAACATGAGGCCATCACCCAACTACTATCGTGGCACTCATAGAATTTTACGACAAAATTAGTGTTTAGTCACTCTTTAGGGTCTCTAAGCTTGTAATACTTCTGGACTTCCACCGAAAGAAACACTTGGACACACCCACCATTGTTTTCATTGATCAAACATTTTTGTGTCTATGTGTGGTCAATGAGCCACTAAAGGAGTTCAACACAGGAAAATACAAGGGTTTTGCTAGCCACCATATGCAGGTATGACCTTTGGATGTTCGAGAACACTTCATCATCGAGAGATCTAACATCGGGATCATTGTGTGGGATGTATTCTGGGTATTCCTCCCGACTTATTTTCTTAAAGATCTCTCCCCAATTCGACAGTGTCGTTTTGGACCCTATGCTTGCCTTTGTATCCCCAAAGGTCAGATGTTGAACGAAATCTTTCTTTGTCAATGTTTTGATGACTGGTTCCAGTATTTGCATGAATTCCAATTGTCTTGCGACCCCTGGAGAGGAGCATTCACCTAATTCTGGTTCTTTCAATTTCAGCACCCTTGACGATGGTATAGTGGTCGGATTTCTTGGAGGCGTTGTTCCTATAATCAAAATAAATCTTTAGAGACTTGTGCACAGAGAAACACTGGAATAATATATATATATATATGAGGTGCAAACATGAAAAATCCACAGACTTGGTACATACCCGTAAATCTTGCTAAACCTGATTATTTGATACTCACAGGATCTCTGTTGTTCTCAAATTGCTCGTCTCATTTTTCCAGATGCTCTGAATTTCCTGGTGCCCAGAATGATTCTGCTTACAAGAGCTCGAGAGGATTTAAACCAGTGAAGAACTTAGCGTGTCGCTTCAGCCATTCAATTCAGGTGATGAGTGAAATTCAAACAAATTTGTCGTCGAATCTCTACAACTTAAATTCGTCATGGGTTGACGGTAGAGGCACAGAGGGTGATGTGGTCTATTGAGGATTTTAAACGATTGTTTTGATCGATGCAAAAGGTAGAAACTAATGCGATAGTCGGTATTAATTAGCCCCTTAAATGCTCAAAATATAATTATATCTAATGCTAAAACGTCCCATCGTGTCGCTCTCTCAGTGGGTGGATCGGGGATCAACGATGTGCTATCGAGGGTTTTTTTTATATCCTTCTGCAAAAAACCTCCGACGTCGATCGATTTCATGTACAAATGTTATCGTGGAAAAGCTAACTCAAAGGTGCGACTTGGGCTTAGGGAACCGAGAATGACTCGAGGTAAAACTAGACCACATGTTTCCCCAATCTAGAAAAGACACATGGCGTTGAAGACCAGAGACCTAATTCGCGTGTATAAAGAGAAGTCGAGAGTTTATTCAAGTTGTGTGTTCTAAAGAAAACCCAGGTTCGCCGATTCCAAAAAGGTATCGGGGGTCGACGATCGGTGATAAACCTATCATGTTTTTTTCTTCAGATTAGTTTCCTAAAAAATGTCCTAATGCCGAATTTCTTCGGAGATCGATGATCGGGAAAACTCTTTAGCATGGTCCGAATGATCATTTTTTATTCTTTTAGGTCTTCCCCAATTCTAATAAGCACGTCAGGTATCGGCTATCGGCGATATCTTTTATTTCTACATTAACGTCTATTCCCCTTGTCTTTTACCGATGTCAGAGAGGAATCGGTTATCGATGATATCCTTGTGCAAAACTTTGGCGCAAACAAAACTTACTTATGTCGATGCCAATGGAGATCGGCGCTCAATGACTAAGGTTTCCCTAGTGGCTCTTTTCTTTCTATGAATTCCTTCTGATGTCAAATCCTGAGCACATTGGGTGAAGTGTTTTGGCTGTTGATTCTTTATTTAAGTGTTAAGCCTTTTTAATTCATGGGGTTTCATAAAGTTAAACAAAACCTGAATAGCTAATGAGAGTCAAGATAACAATAAAGACAAAACATTTCTCAAAAGGAAATCGAATCAAATAGTGCAAAGATCAAGTGGTACCCAAAAAAGTAAAAAATTGACATAGTCTTTTTAGGGTGTGTTGAGTGCTCAAAAAATGGTGACTTACTGGGAAAAAGAAGAATCTTTGTTCCTCCCTCGGGCTCTATTGATGCAAAATCTGTTGAATAACTTAACTGGTTTTTATCAAAGCCCCTTTCACCCTTGCATTTGAAATTCCCCAATTGATACATCTAGGCATGCCTTTGGGTTTTTCAACCTTTATTCAACCTCTATTTCCTGTAACCCTGACTCATGCCCCCTTTGACAAGAGTCTATTAAAGTGTTCACTGGCACTAGGCCTTTTACTTACCCTTATTCATTTGCTACAGTGTTGCTCCGCTACCAGCGAGAGTCCATAGCCCCGACGGAGTCACCCCGACGTCACAGACCTTGCTCCGCTGCTAGGGAGAATCCATAGCCTTGACAGAGATATCTGTATATCCTATCCTATTGTGCGCTCATTTGATATAGTTGATTTAATTTTTGGCAGAATTCCCTGAATGAGTGGAAGAGGAGGACGTATGTTATTTGCAAGGATGAGATGGTTAAGGTGAAATTTTGCTAGCTCTGTCTCCGAGGTACATGTAGTCCTTTCCAGCTTACCGTATTTCCCTTAAGGTTTTACTAGAACACTAGACAGACACTTTTTCATTTCTCCAAAGTTTTTCATTTGCGCAGGTTAGATAGAGGATCCCTTGAAACAACCGTAGTTTCCCCAGCGTTTTTTTTTTTGTGTGTTGTATGCGAGCGACGAGTTAGGAACAAATTTTGTCATGTCGCATGATTTGAGGTAAACCATTGTCTTGCTATACACAATATTCAAAATCTCATAATCACAAAAATATAAAACAAAAAATGTATAAATGCAAAAGATAAATTGACATATCTAAAGTAAACATCGTGAAAACATAGACACAGAAAATCTCTCTCTCTTTTTTTTTTTTTTATTAAAAATATTGTTTTAGGGCTTGGCCATTCACTGGGAGGGCGTCAGGTTCCCCCCTTAGATTCTGCAGTCATTTCTTTCCTAACCCAATACTCTCGGACACCTGGAAAGGTCCGAGCCATAGATTCTAATACTTAGAATGCTTTCCTTTAGGCTCATTTTCTCTGTCCCACTTCAGGACTAAGTCTCCTACCTCAAAATTCTTCTCTTTAGCCTTATGCTTATCAAACCATATTTTAACTATTTGTTGGTGAGCTATGAAATTTGATTTATATTTCTCCCTTTCTTCTTCTAGCATGAGCAAGGTGTCAATTCTTTGTTGTATGACTGACGCGGGCTACCCTCTAGAATTTTGAGAAAGTTGAAGATATGGAAGATATAACTCATTTCGGAGAATGGCTTCTTGTCCGTATACTAGAAAGTATGGGGAATTCCCGATAGCTTCCTTGGGTGTAACTCTATCTTCCCATAAAGCATTATGGAGTAGATTATCCTAATTCCTCTGGTTGTCTACAACCATTTTCTTCAATATCCTCACTATGTTCTTATTAGTTGATTTTGACACTCCATTTCCCTATGGATAATAATTTGCAGAGTATCTAATTATGATTCCCTTGTCCAGAGAAAATTATGTTAATAAGGTGGAAGAAAAATAAGAAGCATTATCAAAAACAAGGACAAAAGGGACATTGAACCTTGTGATCAATTGTTGTTCTATGAATTGGATTACCACCTTCTCATTTACATGAGTCAGAGGCATGGCCTTTGCCCATTTTGTGAAATAATCAATGGTAGTAAGTGTGTATTTATGTTGTTTTGACTAACTGGGTGTAATTTCTCCTATGATATCTAACCCCCATTGCTCAAAAGGCCTAGAAACAACCATCGATTGGAGTGGGGCATCTGCTCTCTTCTCCCTTCCAGCACTTATTTGACAAGTCTTATAGTTTCTAGCATATGTGTGAGCATATTTGAATAAAGTAGGCCAATAATAGCCAACTCTCAATATCTTATGAGCGGTGGTGTTTCCTACAAAATGTCCACCGGTGGGACCATCATGGAGCTCTTTCGAAACTTATTCTGCATTTTCATGTTTGAGACATCTTAGAAGTACCCCATCATAATTAACCCGGAAGAGTATCGAATTTATGAGGCGATATTGCACGGATTTTAACCTTAGAGCTCTCCTTTCCCTAGGGTTTAGGTTTTCTGGGCAAGTTCCATGGTGCAGGAGATAAGTCAATTTCTCATACCAAGACTCTTTCCCAAGAGAGACGTATGAAGCTTTGCCACACCATAATGCCAATTCTTTCTCCCATCTGGGGTCATCATTTACTTGGTCCTGAGCTTCAGCTACCAATTTGCATAACCCTTGTCCTTTAACTAGTTTAGCGGATTTTATATCTAGATCAAATTCTTCGACTATTGCCATCAAGTTTCCTCTTCTTTCCCCCATCTCGTGTTGATTAAATAGGGATCGGACTGTAGGGTGAGGCATGATGAATTTGGTATGGTTTTTTAGGATGTAAGATCTGAAATGATTTACTTCCTTGTATATCGCGTAAGCCTTCTGTTGACGGGCGAAACTGATCATCCGTCAACTGGGAGAGTGGAACCGGTCCGGGGTTGTCTAAATAACCCAAGCCGTTTGGAATGGACCACCCTGACGAGTTTAACGGCTCCATTGGCCGCTCTAAGGTCTCGTAAGGAACCAAAGAGAAAGTGATCTGAGCTAAATGATCTAAACTAAGAAAACTAGAAACTAATAAAACAAACTACAATAAACTAACTAACTAAATAAAAAGAAAATAAACTAAATTAGAGGAAACTAGAAACTAATAAAATGACTAAAACTAACTATACTAATCTAAATACAAATTACTAACTACTTATATACACACAAACTACTAACTATGATCATAATAACTCAAATCAACTACTTAATTGTCAGCTGCAATCATTCTTTATTCACAAATATACAATATGGACAGATGACAGATTTGATTAAAACCTGAAAAAATCATGTGTTCGCTGCCCTAAGACAGCCAAGGATTTTATTTTTGTCTTTTTATATTTTATAAAACAGAAAGGAAACTAACTGCAATTAAATAATCTAATCTAAATCTAACTAAACTACTAATTAATTAAACGATAAACATCTATCTAATTAACCTGGATACGCTCCAAGTTTGCCCTGTGT
>SNQJ01S0042547.1:33712-50842 GCA_010110895.2 Picea sitchensis
ACATCACCACGTACTATATTAATGAGCCTGTTCCGAGCTGTTCAAAACCATAATCATAAAAAACAAATGCATCGACCAGCGAGTGGGTGATTCACCACTTCTACGTGCCAACATCCAAGTCAGAACCAGCACATCATATGACACCCAAGCGCCAAGTGTTAAGTTCAAAACCAACACAGTACCTGCATTAATTATCGATTTAATCGTGCCAATTCCACCGTTTGATCATCCGCTTAATCACAGGGTTTAGTGTTAACTGATAGCTCGGGGTTCTATCAATTATCGTATAATCTGCTTTGCAAGCATAGTATGCCAAGAATCGATTTTCCAAAACCGAATAAAATTAACTTATGAGCCTTTAAAACCATTGCTACCATACCTTTACGAACTTGCCAATGTATTTGGTGTATACCACATACGTTTGTATTCCAAAGCCTTAGAGCCACATAATACAATTTTTTCATATGATAATCAAATGAAAACCATAACAAGGATAAAACAATATGAGCAGATACGTTATAATTTTCATAAATAAGACCAATAACTTTCATGCCCAAAGGTTTAATAGTGGAATATATCCAAGTGCGCAATCAAGGTAAGATAATGATCAAGAACATAAGTCTGATAAAACCTTTATCAATCACATGATAAACCAGTGATCAAGCATCAACCAACAAATCAAAAGACGACGACAGTATAATCCACGAAATAGGTGTTTTCACATTTGCAATTGTGAAAACTGAGTCGAAATTGAATTATAATGGTTGCAAAAACGAGACACATGTCCATTAGCACAATGCGACAATGATTTGTCATGATACCGCAAGGGGTGTAGGCAGCTTTTGAGAGTAATCAAAAAAAAAATTGGGTTGGCTGCCAACACCTTCTTGTCTATAGCAGTATAATTTAGTTCGGCACCTTGGAGATTAGTGCTCTTGAATGACATCGAGGCCTCATTGTTTTCATTACCCTTCTGAGTTAATACTGTGGCTAATGATTGGTAAGAGGCAAAAGTATAGAGGAAGAAATTTTTGTTGAAGTAGGGGATTCGCAACACTGGGGCCTGAGATATTTCAGTCTTAATATTGTTGAATGCCTTCTTTCGTTCATCATCCCACTTAAACTTAGCATCTTTACGAATCATTTTTTGTATGGGTTTGATAGTTTCTGCGAAATTGGGGGTGAATTTCCTCACAAAGTTGATTTTCCTGAAGAACGATTGCATATCCCTTTTATTGTGAGGTAATGGAAGCTAAGTTATAGCCTTAATCCTTTTTGGATCTATGTGAATTCCTTCTTAAGATATAATGTGGCCTAACAACTTACCTTCTTCGACACCGAAAATAGTTTTCTTAGGGTTTAAGCATATATCGTATTTCCTATGCCTTTTGAAAATCTGGGTTAAATGTTGGATGTGATCTTCTTTGTTCTTTGAATACACAGTCACGTCATCCAAGTAGACTACTACACATGTGTTGATTAGTCCCCAAAATTATATGTCCATGGACCTCTGGAAGGTTTCCCCTGCATTGATTAACCCAAAGGGCATGCGTTTGTAAGTGAAGGTTCCCCACTTGGTTCAGAAGGTAGTTTTCAAGCCGTCTTCTCTTAAACTAGAACCTGGTTGTAACCTAAGAAACTGTCTAGTAAGGAGAAAATATCATATCCACATACGGTCTGCAGGTGCCTCTCCATTGGTGGGACTGGGTATTTTTCCTTTTCTGAAGCTCTGTTGAGATTTCTGAAATCTACACACACGAGGATTTCCCCAGACTTTTTCCTTACAGGAACCAATTTTTCTACCTAGGCAGAGTGTCTAACCTAGAAGATAATTTTGGCATCTAATAGTTTCTTTAAATCCTGACACATGAGGGGCTCCATGGATGGGTGGTATTTCCGGAGCTTTTGTTGGAAGGGTTTTACTTCAGGCTTTAAAGGGATAGTGTGTTGAATGATACAGGTATCATAAGTTTTCAGATCTCGGTAGGAACACGCAAAGACATCTTTATATTTTCTGAAAAATTGGAGGTAGGCCTTCCTTTCCTCTTTAGATATTGTCTTGTCCAGGTCTACATTTTTTGGGTTTTTCAAGGTTCCGAGATTTAAAGTTTCATGCATGGGGCAGGAACTACCAGTTTTCATGTTTTTTGACCCCTTAAATATTTCCCTTAGGTCGAAAAGGTTTTCTAAATTGTCTATTCCATTCAGTATCATGTGAGACTTCAATTTGTCAGTCAGTTGATCTGTCTAAGGATCAGTT
This sequence comes from Picea sitchensis, assembly GCA_010110895.2. Classification (NCBI taxonomy): domain Eukaryota; kingdom Viridiplantae; phylum Streptophyta; class Pinopsida; order Pinales; family Pinaceae; genus Picea; species Picea sitchensis. Next base: position 35,973 of record SNQJ01S0042547.1, read on the forward strand.
CGTGTTGATTGTTCCTGGAATATTTCATCGTCAATAGCCAAGTCTTTAAAATTATCCTGATTGGTCAGAAAGTTTATAATCTTTTCATCTCCTTTAAAGACCTTCCAATTAGAAATATTGTTTGGCACCGATGGTTTGTAGAGAAATTATACAGTCAACTGGGAGGCTTCATAATATTCTAGAGGTGATAGCCTTGAAGCAACAATGGCCAGAGAATCAGGAAGAATGTTCTTTGCTTTGGAAATCGTTGTAATGTTGCAAGCTTCAAAATGATCTATTAGCCTGTGCACTTCCTATTGGTAATTCTTCAGGTGTGGAGAATTGAAATGTATAGTATTCCTTACTTGTCTAACGATGATTTCAGAATATCTGAAAACCTTCACTTCTTTAACATTCAAGTCCATGGCTTTCTTTATCCCTTGTACTAGATCTTAATATTCAATGGTATTGTTTGTGCATTTGAACTCTAATCTACAGGATAGGAAATGTAGTTTACCTTTTGGATCAATGAGGATGCACCCCACCCCAAACCCTTCTTGCGATTTAGAACCATCAAAGTATAAGGTCCAAACTTGCGGGAAAAATCTATCAGCCTCCTATTTCTTGTCACTTCCCTCTCCCCTTCATGTTTGTTCCATGATTTCCAATGTAGGTTCTTGATAGAAGAGGGTTTCCTCTGCCACCGTCGACAATTCCTCTTGAAAAATCATTTTAGAGTTTTGGGTAATGGGAACATTGGATGAGAGAGGGGAGAAATTTTCGAAGTTGGAATCATAGGAATAATTGCCTAACATAGGGAAATTTGTTGATGAGGGTTCATTTAGGGTTTCTAAGTCAGTGACAGTATGTTTTAGATATATTTCCCTATTGATCTTGATCATGTTTGTGTGCCCTTTTAATGGTATCCAAAGGTGATCCTAGTCTGTACTAAAGTATCTGTTTAACTTGTTGATTAAGGTTGGCTGTCATTGATATCAACCCTTGAAGAAAGACCTGCAGCACAAAGGTTTGGGTAATGCACCCAAGATTGGTTAATGTAAAATATGACTCATTATTGTCTTGTCATGGTTGATAAGAAGTAAATATGGATGAACTCCAAAGTGATCTCGTTATGGTGAAATCCCTCATGGGAAGACGCTTTGCAGAGTAAGAGAACCCATGCTTAATTGTGGAATAATGAGATGAAGGACAATGAATTTTTCAGGTAAACTATCCTATATGGATATTTATTTTCATTCCATTTCCGTTGGTATGTGGAACGTCACATAAATCCTCACGGTTAGAGAGTTATGGCCATGAGAAGTTGGAGACCCCGGGTTTGGGTAATGGACCGAAGTTTATTTGATGGATAATGGTATGAATTATGATATATTTTCAAATAATACTATTCTATATGGATAGTACATGTCATTCCATTTTTTTTGTTATTTGGAACGTCACATAACTTCTAACGATTTGAGAGTTATGGCCTTACGAAGTTGGAGGACCCTCATATGTCATCTAGAAGCCCCAAAAGGTCAAAGTAGTCAAAGTGGTTTAAGAGATTTTAAAAGGTAAATAATAAAGTGAAGTAATGAGTGTATTATAATTCAAATTGAATACAAAATAAATTATTTCAATAATAAATTTAATGGAGAAATTAGAAGTGGGTTAACCCTAAAATAAGGAAAGTGGGACCAATTGACCTACAAGATGTTTTTAAGGAAGCTACTTGGAGAGTATAAATAAGAGGCAAGCCTCTCTCATTTTAATCACACTTTTAGAATATTGAATATCTATAGGTTTCTGAGGTAACCAAAGATATCTAAGCCAAATTTCTAAAGCAAGGTGAAGAAAAGAAGGCCGAAATGCAAGGAAGGATAAATTATTTTGATGGTGCTTTCTATGGTAAGGTATTTATAGGTCATCTCACAATTTTCGCTATAACTTGTTTTCCATAATGATTCAGACATTGAAATATCTATTCCATTGAGGAAACATATCCAAGTATCTGTGGTAAAAAAATCATCTTGTGGGTCGTTGCATTTTTTGGATTTACACTCTGTGGAAACTAGGGTTTGTGGCTAGTCCTGAAACTAGTCAAAAATAGGTGTTTCGGGTAAAAACGTCATAACTTCTTCATAACAGATCCAAATTCAGTGAAACAAAATGTGTTGGTTAGAGTACAGTCTGTAGTATTCTTTTTAACAATTTTAGATCGATTCAACAACTATTTTCTTCGGGTCATGATCTACAAGGTCGCTCTCTAGAATAAGCTAGATTTCAGAAAGGTATGCCATTTTTGCTATAACTCCTTTTCTGAGAGGTTCCAAGTAGTGACACATGGAGGAATTGAATAAAAAACACTTAAGAACATTGTGTATCATTTTCATATATTTATTCATTACAAGTACAAAGTTATCATCATTTCAAGTTAGGGTTGTTGACTAATCCAAAAACTAGTCATGTGAGAAGTGTGATGAAGATGTTAGTCTCTTGTTGTCAAAGTTAAGGAAGGTTTACAGGCATGTGATCACATACACCAGGTCTATTACAAAGTTAAAAATCATATTTGGATGATTAAATTGATGAGGGATTTTGGATAAGATACATGTATGGTACAAGTTGATTACAGGTTGTTTGGTACAGGTTGGTGCATGGTTGATGCACTTGCTTATGGTACAGGTTGATTAAAGGTTGAAGTACAGGTTGATGCATGGTTGATGCATGGTTTAGATTTATTGGTACAGGTTTACAATGGTATATCTCATAGTGATAGTGTGATAGTGGTTCCATCATTCTACTTCTACTTCAGGGTGACAGGACGGGGCAAGGACAGGTGGTTGTATCCACCTTCCGGTTGTAGCTGGAGAACATAGGGGGTTGTAGCCTGCTTCTGGTTGTAGCTAGAGAATTGGGGATTTGGAGCTTCCCTCATGTTGTAGCCTGAGAAACTAGGGGGTTGGAGCCTCCTTCCAATTGAATCTAGAAAACAAAGGAATTTGGTGCTTCCAATGAATGTAATTCTTCAAGACATATAAGAAAAAGCATTTTGTGGTTTTCTCCCAATTTGGGTTTCCACGTAAAACACTGGTGTACTGTGTATGTGTGTGATTGTTTATTTCTTACTTCTCATTATTGGATAATAATTCTACATTGATATAACATTTGAAAAAAAAGGATTATAATTACGTGATTAATGATTCACCCCCCCTCTCAGTAATCCAACATAACTTATCAGACCAATCTCGACTTAATAACAATTCATAAGCTTTTGGGATATCTACTATAATGATGTCAATTATTTGCACAAATTTAGGGTGTGTCTCTATTCTGATCATTACAGCTTTGAGTTCTCCCATGACCTTCACCTGGGTTTTGTCTAGTTGTATCACGTGTTTATCTCTCTTGAGAGGTACTGCATTTATTTTTTTGCAAATAGACAACAGCATAACATTAGAATATGCTCCTGATTCGACCAAACAGTTATGGAGGTTTCAGTTGAAGACTTCAAAAGTTAAAAGGAAGGGTGGTACAAAAGGTTTTTCCTTCTTATCTTCATAGTAGGCGTTCACAGTTGGTTTATTTCTTAGATATGTGGGAGTTATATTTCCTCCTTGGTCAGCGCTTGTCGTGGGATTTTCTATTGGCCTCAAAGCTTGTAACATAAAGTCTTTTTGCTGAGGGATTCTACATATGCCCATAACTGATATATTTGCATTCAACTTCTTCAAATATTCTACTATGTTGTAATATATCTTGGGTGATTCTCGTGTATGGATGTTTATAGGGTTTCTTAGGGGAGAAAAAGGTTCTTTCGGGTGATCGGGAGCTAGTTTTCCTCCTGAATTTGGGCCATAGTAAGGTCATTTGAGACAGGTTGACCCCGACTTTGTGTTTTCAAAACCAAGACTTCCATGGGTGATTCCTAAACCTCAAATAATTCATCGAAAGGCATTGGTAGGTCAGTCTCCCATATCAACATGATTGTTTCTTCTAGTTGAGAAACTTCTTCCTGATTGATAATATTCATAACTGGGCCGCTTGATTATTCAGCCAGGGAGACTTCATCTAGAAACTAGTTGGCCATCAAATTCATGGCATGCACCCATTGAGGGAAGTATCTTTTAGAGTGATTCTCTTGATGATAAGTACAGAAAGATTCGGATGCTACATTTCCCATATCAATGTTTAAGTTGGTTGGGAGAGGTTCAATTGCTTTGAACGATGGATTTCTTTTGAAAAACGGTTTATAGGGCCTTTGGCCTTGGTTTCCCTCCCCTACAATTCTCTTCATGTCTATGATTTTGTTTGAAAACTTCTTGACCATGCGTTGTAGGTCCTCTATGTCCCCACTTCCCTTTTCAGGAGCTTGTTTTGTTTGTTTCCCTGGGGGTCTAGTCAACAGGAGTCCTCTCCTGGGAGGAGGTTGAACTTCTTTCTTAACTAACGAGACCTGAACTTCTTTTCATCCTTTCATTTGGAACTCTTTCATTTTGGCTTCTTCAAAATTCTCAGCTAGGGTTGGTATGGAAACCCTCTTCACAAACATGGAAATAGAAGCTGGGAGAGAATTAGCGTATACTTCGATTTGCAACTCCTAAGTAGGTTTAGCTTTAGGCTGGAATTTATTTAAGATGGTGGTAAACATTTGATTGAAGTATTTAACCCTTTCCTTCAAACTCATGGTGGCGGCAAACAATTCAACCATCAAAGCTCCTGTAGTAGTTTCTTCTACAAATGTATCTAGAAAATACCTTTGAGACTTCGTCCAACTAGTTATGGATCCTACGGGTAGGTTAAAATACCACGTGGAGGTTGAAGTATCGAAAGTGTAGGGGAAAAACCTGCAAAATACGTCTTCATGTTGGACATTCATAAGTCTGATAGCTAGTATGAATTTTTTGATATGGTCTTCAGGAAATCCTGAGGTTTCAGTGTCAAATTTAGGGAGTAACTTCTATGGGTGTCGAGGGAGGTTATGTACTTGGACAGGGATGGGAAAAGAATATATGGCCAACCAAGGTTGATTATTTTGAGGTGTGTTTCCCCTCTCTTCATCATGGTCATTGTTATCTTCCATGTCTGAATTAAACCCTTCTTCTTCCAAAAACTCATCGGGCTCGGAGAAGTTTCCGGCTGGTGTTTCATGGATTAGATTAAGAGGATGTTCGATTTCAGTGAGAGTGAAATCTATGAGGTCCTCTATTGTGTGCACAAAAACCTGGTCGGGGGATTCGACCACTAGTCTTCTTATTTGTTTTCTTCGAGGAAGTAACGGAGCTAAGGGCAGCGCACCAATCTGTCGAGCATATTGTCTTGTGATTCTTCTAAATTGGTTCAATTCCTCGTGAGGAAGAGTGTACGGTATATCAAGGAATAGATGTTCTTCTTCATTCTAGGGTGATTTACTTGTTTTGGGAGTACTCAATGTGTGTGGGTTGTCTTGAGAATGACTAGCCATGCATGTGGGTTGTTTTGAATCTACAGGTTGTCTGAAATATTATGTGAAATATATATTCAACCATTCATTCTCAAGCCCTCGTTCTAGCGCCAATTCTGTTGAGGGTTCCTAAATCCCTTTAACTCAACAACAGGAACCAAAACCGTCATCGAGGCTCAATTAGACTCTGTAGCGTTTAATGGTGGAATGGTTCTCCAGATCTTGCGATTCGACCAATTAATCAATGGGATTTACTTTCTCTTGTGAAGGTTTGTCCTTCGGTTTGAACGTTCTATTTTTTGTATTTTCTCTTAGGTGGGAACGATATAAGATAAAATCCGATATAAACCAACTAGGTAACAAAGTGGGAACAAGATTATCTACTGGAGAAGAGGCTGATCTTGGGATAACCCTTTCACTCTAGCATGCAGATAATGATTCTCTACCACAAGCCTAGTACTAATACATTAACCGTGCTAGTATTCCAATTACTGATAGAGATACAATTTATCAGAATAAAACATGCATGTGATAAACAACAGCAAGTAAAATAATTCACTCAACTCTAATCATCAATCACATAATAACACAATGATTTATCTTCATCATTAAATAAAATAACTGTAAAACATTGCATCAGATAACTTATCAACATATTTAGTAGCTCTTATGCGTTGCAACATCCATTTATGAGACGAAATAAGAAATAATTCTTCTCCACATCCAATCATACACGCTTTTGATGAAAAACACAAACTTGTCTCTAGTCCCAAAAAGGACTTCACAATTAAAGGCAGCTCCAAAATAGTTCTTAACAAAACCAAAAATGAGGTTATTTGCAATAACCATCGACCCTTTGATAATATGTCGATCCTCCTATTTATAACATACTATTAACTAAAAATAACTATTAAAGTGCAACTAAGTAAAACAAAATTCGCCACATGGTGCTTTCTTCTATCAGTCTTTCTAAGAGTCATCTCAGGATCTCAATTAAGTGGGTGAGTCTTCTCGTACTCCGACCACTTGATGAAGAGATCCTCGTTGTTATCACTAAAATTTTGTCCACAAATAGTTACAGGAATCCAGCATCTTCAAACAGCTATGAGTTCGCCCATGGACCAAAATTACCAAAAAATCATTTCCAAAACGTCCAAAACTATACAACTAGTTATAAAATAAAGATGCGCTAGATGAGCACATTTCCATCTTATTCGGGGATTTGTTGATCTCCCTAGATGAGCACATTTCCTAGGCTCCTAATGGTATATATTTGTTCAAGACTGGGGTCTTGAAATTCTTCCACATGTTTCAAAGTCTCAGCTTTTGTTTGTCGCTCATCGAGAATTTGAATACAGATTGAAATTGAGGCATCGGGGGTAGGCTCGGTACTTACTTCATTATTGGTTGCTGAGACATCGATTTCTTGTTGTGGAGCTTCTCCCTTTTGTTCAACTAGATCTGGCTCATCCTTGGGACTATCTACTTGGGTCTTCAGTGCATTGGGAAGCTCAGTGTATAAGACACTCTCGACTTCTTGTTCATTCTGTGGAAGCCCCTGAATTCATCCGTTGATATCTGGGGAAGATGTCTTCTCTGGATCATTTTCCTCTACAATATGTACAGGGGTCACAAGGGATACCTTTGGTCTCTCTTCATCATCATAGATGTTTATTAATTCATGGAGGGGGTCTGGTGCACTTGTTCCCACTGATACCTCGACTATCTCCGGCTGAGATGAAACACCCATCGGTGATCCATCCTATGGCATTTTGATTTCAAGGTCGTCTAACCCAGAAATTTCATCGATGTCTATCAGTTCAGGGACGCTTGGGCCTATATAGATTTCATACGAGTTGTCGGAAAGGGACCCTGTCATGCATGTGAGGTCCAAATCATCTTGCAGCTAATCAATTATCCGTTGCACCTGTTCTATCATGAGTAACCCTCTCTCCCGTGCATCCTGAGTCATAGGGAAACCTCTATCTTGCACTGCGGCTAGCAAGGGGACCTTTGCTGCTTCGGTCGCTATCATTTCTTCTATGGCTCTGAGGGCCTCTTGAGACGATTACTCTATGGTTGTATTTTGTTCATCGAGGCTCATGGCTTTGAACCTGGTCATTTTGGGGTCAACCATCCTTGCCACCACCTCGTCCTAGTCTTGGGAATTTTCTGTGAAGACTTCATCTTCAAATTTGTCATGGGCGTATGGCCAGTAGGATGACACTTAAGAAGCGTGTTTCATGACTACACCCTTTGGGTCGTGCTTGCGGAATTGGACGATATGGAATATGAACTCCAATTGGCTCATCCCTTCTTGTTTGGCTTGAGAAGTGTCTTTCACCAAGTAGAAGCCTACATGGAATCCATAAGGTATAAATGCTCGATTTTTATCTTTGACTAGGGTGGCATTGTAGCCTTGTAGGATGGTCTGGTAGCATATCTCTCCCACTACAAGCCAATCAGGGACATGCACTGGCAGGAGATGAGGTGCTCTGGTGGCCCCGAACACCCTGATGTAGGTATTGTGCTCATCCAGATACCAGTGGTCGACCTTTGATATCATCTTTTTGGTCGCAGCTGATAGTCTCGGGCATTCTTTCTTGAAAAGAATAAAATAAATACATGCAATGAATTCATCATAGATGAGGGAGTAGGATTTTTTGTACCTGTTCTCCCATAAGATGTTGAAATATACGTGGACTGGGAGTTCTACAATGTGGCAGCTTAGGTTCATGTCAGCAAAGATATTTCTAGAACACATGACATTCAGTAAGTGCGAAGCCATGTAGAAGGCTAGTGTCTCTCCTTCCTTCGCCATTTGAGCCTATTGTATGCAGATACTCTGTTGCTTAGAAATGATGGCTCCCCGGTTGAAGCCACTCCCGAAAATGGCCTTTGTGTAAGATAGAGGCATCCATGCCTCTGGAAATATGGAGCAATCTTTCTCCCCATACAATTGACAGATGAGAGCCATTGAGTAGATGTATGGCTCCCTTAAGTTGGTCGTATGGTACCATTCGATGCTCCGATTGTGTACTTATTATCTTCTCTCCACCATGAGGCCATCACCCAGCAGGTGTCATGGCGTTCGTAGAATGTTACGATGAAATCAATGTTTTGTCGCTCTTCAGGGTCTCTAAGCTTGTAATACTTCTGGACTTCCACCAGAAGAAACACTCTGACACACCCACCATTGTCATCGTTGATCAAACAGTTTTTTTTGTATGTGTTGTCAATGAGCCACTTCAGGAGTTAAACACAGAGAAAGACAAGGGTTCTGCTAGCCACCATATGCAGGTATGACCTACGGATGTTCGAGAAAACTTTTTCGTCAAGAGATATGACATTAGGATCACTATGTGGGATGTATTCCGGGTATTCCTCCCGGTTGATTTTCTTAAAGAACTCTCCCAATGCAATAGTGTTGTTTTGGACCCTGTGCTTGCCTCTATATCCAAAAAGGCCGGAGGGTGAACGAAATATTTCTTTGTCGATGTTTTGATGACTAGCTCTAGTCTTTGCATGGATTCCAATTGTCTTGTGACCCCTGGATAGGAGACTTCTCCTAATTCTGGTTCTTTCAGTTTCGGTGCCCTTGGCGATCGTCTAGCAGTTGACTTTCTTGGAGGCATTGTTCCTATAATTGAAATAAATCTTTAGAGACTATGTATAGAACAACACTGGAATAAAATATATATGAGTTGTAAACATGCAAAATCCATAGACTCGGTACATACCTATAAATCTTGCTAAACCTGGTTATTTGTTACTCACAGGATCTTTGCTACTCTCGGATTGATTGTCTCGTTTCTCCAGATGCTCTAAATTTCCTGGCATGCAGAATGATTCTTCTTACCATGGCTTGAGAGGATTTAAACCAACGAAAAAATTGTCGTGTTGCATCATCCATTCAATTCGGGTGATGAGTGAAATTAAAACAAATTTGCTGTTGAATCTCTGCAACTTAAATTCATTGTGGGTTGACGATAGAGGCGTGGAGGGTGATGTGGTCTATCGGGGATTTTAAACGATAGTTTTGATCGATGCATAAGGTAGAAACTAATGCAATATTTGGTATTAATTATCCCCTTAAATGCTCAAAATCTAATCATATCTAACACTAAAACATCCCATCGTGTCGCTCTCTCAATGGGTGGATTGGGGATCAGCGATGTGCTATGGACATTTTCGTTGATACCCTTCTTCAAAAAACCTCCAATGCCGATCAATTTCACGTACAAATGTTATCATGGAAAAGATGACTCAAAGGTGTGACTCTAGCTTAGGGAACCAAGAATGACTCAGGGTAAAACTAGACCATACATTTCCCCAATCTGGCAAAGACACGTGGCATTGAAGACCGAAGACCTAATTTGTGTGTATAAATTAGAGTCAAGAATTTCTTCAAGTTGTGCATTCTAAAACAAACCCGGGTTCTCCGACGCCGAAAAGGTATTAGGGTTCGGCGATCTGTGATAAACCTATCATGTGTTTTTTCTTCGGATTAGTTTCCTCGAAAAATTCTCAATGCCGAATTGCTTTGGGGATCAGAGATCGGGAAAACTCTTTAGTGTGGTTTGAATTATCATTTGTGATTCTTTTAGTTCTTTCCCAATTTCTATAAGTGCGTCGAGTATCCGCTATCGACGATATCATTTCTTTCTGCGTTAACGTCTATTCCCCTTGTCTTTTACCGATGTCGAAGAGGAATCGGCTATCGGCGATATCCTTGCGCAAAAATATGGCACAAACAAAAATTACTTCTGCTGATGTTGATGGAGATCGGCTCTCGGTGACTAAGGTTTCCCGAGTGGTTCTTTTCTTTCTATGAATTCCTTCTATTCGATGTCGAATCTTGAGTGTGTCGAGTGAAGTGTTTTGGTTGTTGATTATTTATTTAAGTGTTAAGCCTTTTTAATTCATGGGGTTTCATTAAGCTAAAAAAAACCTGAATAGATAATGAGAGTCAAGAGAACAAGCAAGCCAAAACATTTCTCAAAAGGAAATCGAATCAAATAGGGCAAAGGTCAAGTGGTACCCAAAAAAGTAAAAAATTGGCTTAGGCCTTTTAGGGTGTGTTGAGTGCTCAACATGATGCTATTAAGGAACAATACTACCCTGTTGGAAGTTATGATGACTTGTATATAATATGGACCACATTGCGGCAAGAAAGAGACCAAACCATGTCAGAGTTCACTAATGTCTTCCATACCTTGCGCACCAGGCTAGGTATCAAATATTTTGAGCGACACATGGTTCTCAAGTACCGTGATGGTATACATATATATATCTAGATAGAAATGGATTTTTTTTACATCTCATCCTTGGGCGTGGCCTATCAATACGTCGTCAAAATCAATCAGAAGCTTAAACAAAATATGCAACAGTTTGGGTCTCAGAACCCCTCATAGAAGAAGTAGGGCAAGGGCAGCCCCAACCCATAGAACAAAGAATAGAGAAAATATGGGCAACCTTGGGAAAACCATTCCAAGCCACAAGAAAAGAAGGACTATGGGAAGATGAAGAAAGATACCAGGAAGTGGTGTGACTTCCATAAGAGCCCCTGGCATAACATTGTTGGTTGCCACTCAAAGAAGTCATTGGCGGTTGGGGTAAAATCCTATGAATCAGATGTGGGTTCTGAATATGAGTTAGAACTAGAAAAGGGGAGACAGATCATTGATGCGGAACCCAGTTCCACTATTGCTACCACCAAGATTCAGCACGGTGAACCTGATAAGCCAGAGGAAGGAAGGCACCTATTTCATTCATAGATGTGGGTGAAAGGCACTCCACTACACTTCATCATTTATAGAGGTAGCCAGAAGAAACTCATCTCAGCAAAGGTCGTCAAGTGACTATCCCTACCAACAACACCACACCCATATCCCTACACCATCAGATGGCTCTGTCAAGGAAATGATATTTGCGTCAGCCAATAGTGTCGCATGTCGTATGACATCAATCCATTCAAAGATGAGGTATTGTGTGATGTTTCTCCCCTAGAAGTTTGTGATGTTATTTTGGGCCAACCTTATTTATGGAAACATCATGTTGTATATGAGTCTAGGCCTTGCAGTGTTATTATTACTTTGAATAGAAAATTGTATAGGATACCCGATGTAGTCCTACCTAGTGTTATTTCCTTGATCGTTGCCAAGAAATGTAGGAAGGTCATTTATCAGACCAGGAAGTTTGTCTTCTCTCTGATTCTCTCTCAGAGTGAGCGAAAGGTTGTAGCCACATCCATGGCCTCTGCGGCTGACCTCTCCACGTAGTAGAAGGAAGTGGATAAGGTCATGGAAGAATACAAATGCATCTTCCCATCACCTATTAGGGTACCTCTGCACTATGAGGTCAAGCATCGCATCGATATGATCCCCATCACACTGCTTCCAAATGGGTCAGTCTTTCACCACTCTCTATTAGAAAATGAGAAAATAAAACATCAAATCCAAGAATTGCTCCACAAGGGGCACATCCAACCCAACTCATCACCTTGTGGAAGCCCAATCATGCTGGTGTAGAGGAAGGATGGGACCTGGCGACTCTGCATTGATTATCGGGCCCTAAATAAATCATAGTCAGGAACTGATACTCGATTCCCTGAATTGACGATCTCCTTGATCAACTCAAGGGGGGCAAATACTTCAGTAAGATTGATCTGAAGTTTGGCTACCATCAGGTCCCAATAGAACATGCAGATGTATGGAAAATTGCCTTCAAGTCAAAATAAGGTCTTTTTGAATGGTTGGTCATGCCCTTTGGTTTGAAAAATGCCCCAACAAATTTCATGAGGATGATGGATGATATCGTATGTCATTTCACCAATTATTTTGTGGTGGTGTATCTGAATGACATCCTCATCTACAACAAGACTTGGGCAGAACACTTGCAACATATTCAACAAGTTTTGCACACTTTGCAGCAGCACAAGCTATATGCCAACTTGGAAAAATGATCCTTCGGCATGGATAGGGTCCAATACCTAGGATACATTTTTGATGCACATGGTGTGCATGTTGATCCAGCCAAGATCCAAGTCATCCATGACTTTCCATCCCCAACCACACTCACTGACATTCATATCTTCTTAGGCCTTGCGAATTTCTATTGCAGGTTCATGTTGGGATTCTCCCATATTGCATGGGCCCTCAGTTAAATAACCATAGGAGGTGGTAAGGAAAAATTTGTGTGGAGCCTATCCCAACACAAAGCGTTCGATGATATGAAGCAATGCTTGTGCTCAACCCTAGTGCTTTCATTACCTGACCTACAACAACCCTTTGAGATCTAGACAGATGCTTCAAACTATGTTGTAGGTGCAGTCATCACTCAGCACGGCCATCCCGTGGACTATCATAGTGAGACACTGTCAGACTCCATCCGTTACCCTACTTACGACAAAGAAATGTACTCCATTGTGCAATATTTCCGCTAGTGGAGGCATTACATTTTCGGGAAGGAGACAATCATCCACATTGATCATAAGTCATTGCAGTTCATGCAAACATAAGGAAAATTGTAGAATGACTTCCATCAGAGGTGGTCCACATTTTTTCATTAATTTCACCTCAACATAAAGTATAAAACAAGAAGTAGCAACTGATTCACTGATTGCCTCAGTTGACCTCGAGTTGTGGCATTCACCACAGTGCTAGACTCTTGCGGCCACGAGACCTCTAGATGGCCCAACCTCTATGAGACAGATCCTGACTTCGCCAACACCTACCAGATGTTGGGTGCAAACACACTTGTCACTAATTTCCATCTTCAAGATGGGATATTGTGCCATCTGGGCCATCTCTATGTTCCATCAAGCGAGCGAGCAAAGCTAATTTGGGAATCCCACTACGGGTGGCAGGACACTTCGACGTGGAAAATATAGTGTTAGTTCTGCAGCGACATTTCTACAGGCTAAAACTTCAATGGGATGTCAGCAAGTATATCTGATCCACTCAACACGGCCACCCCATGGCCTATCATAGTGAGACACTATCAGATTCCATCCGTAAGCACCCTACTTACGATAAAGAAATGTACTCCATTGTGCAATCCTACTGCTAGTGGAGGCATTACATTCTCAGGAAAGAGACAATCATCTACACTGATCATAAGTCGTTGCAGTTCATGTAGGCACAAGGAAAATTGCAAAATGACCACCATCAGAAGTGGTCTAGATATTTGCAACAATTTCACCTCAACATAAAGTATAAAACATGAAGTACCAACTGAGTCGTTGATTCTCTCAGTCGATCTCCAATCATGGAACTCACCACAGTGCTAGAATATTGTAGCCACGACACCTCCAGATGGCCCCACCTCTATGAGACAGATCCTAACTTCGCCAAGACCTACCAGATGTTGGGTACAAACAAAGTTGTCACTAATTTCCATCTTCAAAATGGGCTATTGTTCCATCTTGGCCATCTCTGTGTTCCATCAAGTGAGAGAACAAAGCTAATTTGGGAAGCCCACTACAGTAGGGTGGTAGGACACTTCAGCATGGAAAATATAGTGGCAGTACTGCATCAACATTTCTACAAGCTGAAACTTCGACAGGATGTCAGCAAGTATATTTGGTCCTGCACTTCCTGTGCTATTTACAAACCAGACACTAAGAAACAAGGCATGTACACTCCTTTACCTACTCCTGATAGGCCCTAGGGATCCATTTCAATGGACTACATGTCAGGCCTTCCCTCCACCAAGTGGGGAAATGACTCTGTTTTCTTGGTTGTTGATCGTTTTTCCAATATGGCGATTATGGACGCCTGTAAGAAGAGCATCACAATGAAGGCCACTGCCAAGATATTCTTTAAACAAGTGTGGGTACACTTTGTGATCCCACAAGCCATTATATTAGATTGAGATAGTCGGTTCCTCATCAGATTCTGGTCGAGCCTCCGGTCATTGTTGGACACCAAGCTCACCAAGTCCACATCCTTCTACCCCCAGACGGATGGCCAAACCGAGGTTGTCAACCTGACGATCGTGCACATATTTCGCATGTACAATTCCAAGAACCCACGCACTTGGGATGAGAGTCTTCCCTATGTTCAACACAACTACAACATAGTTCGCATGTACAGATCCATATTGTAATATTCCTGTTGGATCATGTTGTCATTGATGCCAATGGTTTGATTGATTGATGTCAAGTGATTGATTGATGTCAAAGGATTGACTGATTGATGATTGATGTAATATAATATGTATTGTCCTTGTTTTGATACATGATGAAGATGGATCGATGTGGTTCCATTGGTATATGATGCATTGTTGGAAAAATGTATAGATGACTCATTATTGTCTTATCATGATTGATAAGGTGTACAAATGGATAAACTCCAAAGTAATCCCCTTATGGTGAAATCCCTCACGGGAAGACGCTTTACGGATTGAGTTATCCTAGAAGAATGGTTGGAGGACCCATGCTTGTATG
>SNQJ01S0042547.1:50852-62477 GCA_010110895.2 Picea sitchensis
TTGTAGCCTGAGAAACTAGGGGGTTGGAGCCTCCTTCCAGTTGCAGCTGGAAAACAAAGGAAGTTGGTGCTTCCAATGAATGTAATTCTTCAAGACATATAAGAAAAAGCATTCCGTGGTTTTCTCCTGATTTTGGTTTCCACGTAAAACACTGGTGTACTGTGTATGTGTATGATTGTTCATTTGTTCATTACTTATTTAATCTACAGTTATTGGATAATAATGCTTCATTGATATAACACTTGGATTATATGGTTAAATTGCTCTATTACTGATTCACCCCCCCTCTCAGTAATCCAACAATTCCAGATATAAAAAAGTATGCAGAACATAAATAAATAGATAGAAATGGAAGATGAATATCAATATAATCAGAACACCACCACAATAATACCAAAATGATACCAGAAGAATACTAGAAAGAGCACTTCGATTATTGAGAGAAATGTTCACTTGCCTCTTCGAGGGGGAAACCTCCAACAGAGCAGAGCTCTATTACAATAATATCCAAGACAAAACTTCTCATACCCTCGACTCCTATTTATACTAAATATGTCTATCAAAAGAACAATTTAGAGGAAGATCCTTCTAGAAGTGGAAGCTTCTATTAGGTCTTCTTACATTGGAGTTATTCTTCCTTATTGCTAGGCCTTATTAATATTGACCTTTATTACATGGAAATATATTATTCTACCTACGTGAGGAGTTAGGTCCCTAACATGTCCTCCCCCTTAAAAAAACCTTGTCCTCAAGGCTTGAGATGAGGAAATTGTTGCAGAATAGTAGCTGGTTCCCAAGTGGCATCTGCTGGAGTTGTATCTTTCCACTAGACTAACACTTCCTTGATGGTTCACTGACATAGATGAAGCTAACGTTGGTCCAAAACTACTTGTGGTTGTAGCCAAATGGATCCTTCTTCGTCCAACTCGGGAAGGTCAGTTTGAGTTTGGCACTTAGTTCCAATCACCTTCTTTAAGCAGGAAACATGAAAAACGGGATGGAGCTTAGAATTATTGGGCAAAGTTAATTGATAGGCCACCTGTCCCACACGCTTTAGAACTGTATAAGGACCATAAAATTTGGGTGCCAGTTTCTAACAATGGTCAACCTTGAGGGAAGTTTGCTTGTACGGTTGCAGTCGAAGAAACACCTAATCCGCTTCTACAAATTGACATTCGGAGCAACCTTGATCTGCTTGTTTCTTCATGTGATTATGGGCCATGACCAAATTCTCTTTGAGGGTACGAAGAATAGCCTCTCAAACTATAAGCGTTTGGTCAACTTCCTGGACCTTCGAGACACCTGGAAAATATGAAAGAACTGAAGGTGGATTTTGTCCATCTACTACTTCAAATGGAGTCATGTGGGTAGTTGTATGGTAATAAGTGTTGTACCACCATTAAGCTAGAGGTAACCATTAATCCCACTAATTTTTCATTTCTGATGAAAAACACCTCAAATATGTTTCCAAACACTTGTTGACCACTTCAGTTTGAAAATCATTTTGGGGATGATAAGTTGTGATGAGATGCAATTGGGTGCCTTGGAGCTTGAATAGTTCTTTCCAAAAATTGTTGGTGAAAGTTGGGTCGCAATAAGAAACAATAGAATGCGGCATGGCATGAAGCTTGAAGACCTGATCCATGAAAAGTTGAGCCACAGTGGAGGCTGTAAATGGGTTTTGAAGAGAACAGAAATGAGCATACTTGGAAAGACGATCAACTACCACCATGACGACTGATTTATTTATTGATTTAGGTAAGCCTACAAAAACTCCATAGAGATATCCCGCCAAATAGCAGGTGGGATCGGAAGCGGTTGTAGTGTGCCAAGAGATTTTACTGTTTCACCCTTGTTGCGTTAACACACATCACATTCAGCCACAAATTTATGAATGTCCTGTTTCATACCATCCCAGAAAAAAGAACGTTTGACCTGGTCATAGGTTTTGGTAAACCCTGAGTGCCCAGCTATGGGTGTAGCATGAAGCTCAGAAAGTACCATGGATTTAGTTTTGATTGTGTACTTAAATAAAAACAGCCTTTGTATCGAAGCTCATCATTGAGACAAGAGTACCCTGGGGAGACTGGAGAATTGGACTACAATTGTTGTATCAGATGCAAACTTTAGGAATCTTGTAGCCATTATTGGTGAACATCTTGGAGCCAATCTGATACAATGAAGGATAGATAAAAAATGGACCCTTCATATTCATATTTTTTGGAAAGTGCATCAACAACCACAGTGTATTTTCCTTTCTTGTAAATGATCTCATAATCATATCCAAAGAGTTTAGTCACCCATTTTTGTTGCTCGAGGGAGGAAAGGCATTGTTCCATAAAATACTTGAGACTTTGATTATCTATCTTAATTTGAAAGTGTTTCCCCAATACATAAGGGCGCCAAAGATCCACGACATGAAAAATAGACAACATTTTCTTTTCATAGATTGATTTTCCCAAATTTTGCTCTGACAGTTGTTTGTTGGTAAAGGCCAAAGGCCGACCCTCTTGCATAAGGATGGTGCCAATTCCTTTCCCGAAAGCATCACATTACAGGACAAAGATCTTTGTGAAATCAGGAAGGGCCAAGACTGGAGTGGTGCACATAGCCATCTTCAAGGTTTGAAAATCCTAAGCAACTGCTGGAGTCCAAGTGAAAGAATTCTTTTTAAGAAGAGTAGTGAGAGGTGCTGCAATCTTTCCATAATTATTAACAAACTTGCGATAATAACCTGTTAAACCGAGAAATCCATGCAATCTTTTGAGAGTCTTTGGGTGAGGCCAATCTTGCATAGATTCAATATTTTTAGGATCCAACCTGACACCGGCCTTGCCAACAATGTGACCTGAGTACTCAACTTTCGAGCGGCCAAAAGAACATTCAGATTGTTTGAGAAAGAGTTGGTGTTGCGAGAGTGGATGGATAATTTGATCCACATGGGAAAGATGATATTGCCAATTTTAATTGTAGATGAGAATATCATCAAAGAAAACTAAGACAAAATGATGGAGAAAAGGACAGAAGACATGATTCATGAGGCTTTGGAAGGTGGAGGGGGAATTGCACAGGCCAAAGGGCATGACTAAAAAATCATAGTGACCCTCGTGAGTTCGAAAGGCAGTCTTAGGTATGTCATCTTCTTCCATACGTATCTGGTGGTAGCCAGAACACAGATCAAGTTTAGTGAAGTAATGAGCACCACTCAGCTCATCCAAGAGATCATCAATGATAGGAATGGGGAACTTTTCCTTGATGGTGAGATTATTGAGGGCACAAAATTTAGGACACATGCGCCAAGTACCTTATTTCTTAAGTACCATGACCACAGGGGAAGAATAAGGGCTGCACTTGGGCGGATAACACCCGTTAGGAGCAATTCTTGCATTATTTTCTCAATTTCATTCTTTTGGGAAAAGGGGTGGCAATAAGGGAGAACATTGGGTGGAAGACTATCAGGAACAAGGGGAATGGAATGATCATGAACACCACAAGAAAGAGGAAGGCCCTGAGGAGTGGAGAAAACAACTTGATGTTTGGAAATGATAGCTTGGAGGTCAGGATTCATAGAGGGCCAAAAATAAAGAAGGCCAAAAATACCCTGCTCGTAAGATCTTCTGGGCAGTAGCATACCCAGACATATGACCACCACAGGCTCCAGAATGGCAGTCATTCAAAGCTCTCTCGGCCTCGTCGAAAGTGAGACAACGTCGAAAAATGGAGTCAATCCCTTGACGATAAAGAGTATCCCCGAGGATAATATATTGACGAGCTTGGTATTGTATTCAATGTCGCTCAGTACTGGAAAAAGTTGGCTGGAAAGTCTGGGTTTGGAGATATATAATGATATAGCCATACCAAAGATCATCAGTGCTGATGAGGAAAAGGGATTCATCATGTAATGAATCAGCTGCTACATTTTCCGTTTCAGAATAGGGAAAGTCGCATATCAACTTAGCAAACACTAAGGACTTCTTAGACTTGGAACGTTTGAATTCCAAGTCAAACTCCTGGAGTATCACAATCCATTTGGAGTATTTACCCCCTAGCAATTGACGTGTGAGAATGTGTTGCAGAGGGTTGCAGTTAGAAATCACCGTAGTCTTACGCGAGAGGATATAGTGCAGGAAGCATTGGATGGCTTGGACGGCAGCCAAGGCCAGTTTTTCGACATGTAAATACTTGATTTCGGTAGGCGTTAGACTTCAACTCAAGTAGTAAATCACATGTTCGTCGTTAGCATCATCCTCTTGGACGAGAACCATACCAATGGTGTAATCTGAGGCAGCAAGGTAAAGGAAATAATTGCGATTGTAATCAGGGGGAAAGAGAAGTGGAGCACGCGTTAGGGACAATTTCAAATCCTCGAAAGCATTGTTGGAGATGGTATCCCATACGAAATCAGACCCCTTTTTAAGTAACTGCGTAAATCCACGAGTTATCTCGGCGTAATTTGGGATAAAACGATGAAGAAATTTTGCTTTCCCCTGCAAACTTTGTAACTGGCGAAGTGTAGAAGGAGGAGGGAGATTAAGGATTGCCTCAACCTTTAAAGGATCCACTCGGATCCCTTGACGGGAAAGGATAAAACCTAGAAGGCGGTCGGATTCCACACAGAAAACGCACTTATGAGGATTCAAACATATACGATAGAACCGACAGCGGACGAAAATGGCTCAGAGATGGGTTGGGTGATCGACTCGGTGCATTGAATGAGCGGGCAAATCGTCCAAATATGGTTGAACGATGTGCTTGATATCATGGAAAGCATAAGACATAGCGCGTTGAAAAGTTGCGCTAGCATTCTTAAGACTGAAAGGGAGTTTCTGATAGGCAAAAGTACCCCAAGGATAAATAAAAGCAGTCTTATGTTGATCCTCGGGAACAATATTGATTTGATTATACCTGGAGAAACCATCCATTAGAGAGAAGATTTCACTTCCGGTGCAATCATCGATGATCTGATCGACGAAGGGGGTAGGAAAGTTGTCTTTCGGACAAGCTTTGTTGATATCCCTATAATCAACGCATACACAAATTTTGCCTTGTTTCTTATCGATCGGGACAAGATTGGAAACCCAGTCAATGAGAGCCACCGGATAAATAAAGCCATCTTTGAGAAGTTTCTCGACTTCGAGCTTGATAGTCTCCGCTTTACGTGGGTGAACTGGACAAAGGCATTGCCGGAAGGGTTTAGCGTCGGGGTATGTCTTGATCTCATGTATCACAATCTCAGGGTCGATACCTAGCATTTCTTCATAGCTCCAGGTGAAGATGTCATGAAACTCTTTGAAACGGGATGTGTATGTGACGACTTCGTCAGAAGAACATGAAGCTCCGATATGGACATTTTCAACGATTCCAAGTTTGACGGATATGTCGAGGGGAATCGTGGGTGAGATATTGCTTAATTTCCCTTCATAAAACACATCGTGTGTGGACCCGGGAATGGTGGAGATGACGACAACAGTCGACGGGGTCGAAATCTGTTGGTAGTTCTCAATGGTATGTTGCTCTAGAAAAAGGATGGAATGATGATGTCCATCATCCCAAGGGGTGTCCTCCATGATAGACATGATCATCTCGTCAGTGGGAAAAATGACACGAAAAGGATCGGGAGACAACTCACCAAGAGAAGGGGTAGAAGGGGTTGTCGATTGAATGGCCTAATAGGTGGATTCAACCAGACTTAATGGAATTTTTTCGTCGTAACGAAGATGATCTCCGGGTTCAGGTACTATCCAGGGGTCGTGAGACACAGGAAATTCGTGAATCGAGGTGGAGATCATGTTGATTGAAGCAACGGATGAGCGTGGAACATCGGGCGGTGGAATGGGGAAAGTACCCATTAACGAAGAGTCTTTGATAAGGCCTACACCGACATTCTCATAACCCGGCGGAGTTTTAGCGATGAACGGTACATTGCCATTACAAGTATCGAAATTAAAGAAGGCTAATTGGTCGACAGTGACGACCTTCCCTTGATGTGGGAAACGTACCACACAGAAAAGGGTAAACACAATGGCGTGCATGGAATCGATCCAGCTGCGGCCAAGCAGAAGATTGTAATCAAGGGGAGCGTCGAAGACTTCCACTTCAACTTGGACCGTTTTACCTTTTAGCATGATGGGAAACGAAGGAAGGACACCGTAGTGCTTAAAACCGGAGCCATTGAAGGCTTTGAGAGTGTTCTGGGATTCGTTCAAAGGGGGAGAGCCAATGGCTTTCCAGAAAGTAAGAGACATGACACACGTCGAGGCACCCTCATCGATAACGGTTCGAAAAATGTTTTTGTCAGAGACAATCACTTGGATTTGGAACGCGAGTTGAGGGGGTAACATTGGAATGTGATCTTCCAAGTCAAATATTATTAAATTCGTATCCGTCCGATCAATTCCACCGATATCTTTCAACTGTGCCTTTCGTTGTGTGGGACAACTCTGAAGGACTTCAAGGGCTGACATCGCAAAAGGTGCCTGGGATGGATATTCAACAATGCTGTAGTTCTGGGTAGCATGAGCATGAGGATTGAAAGCCGATTTTTGAACGACGCCCTTTGGGGGGGGTCGAAGAACTATGTCGAGGCTCGGTCGTTCGAGATGAAGAGGACCGTTGGTAGGTGGAGTCGCAGGAGAGGGTTGTACCGAGGAAGGAGGTAGATCATCAACCTTCTCTTTAGAGGGAGAATAATCTTTGGCCCGAGTCGTGAGTGTAATGTCGTTCTGCTTTGAATCCCCAATACACATCAATACATAAGATGTAGTAGAAGATGAGGGTTGGTCATGAATGACCAACTGAGCCTATTTTTGAGATGGGAAGGGTTGGGAAAAAATGGCTGGAGCAGGTGGTTTTGGAGCTCCTTGAAGGAACTTAGTAACCTCGGCGCGGCATGGACAATCCTTCATGTAGTGATCATCACCATAGATAAGACAAGGGTATTGTGGTTTGCGCTTATCCCGATCGTCAACAGGGGTAGTTCTGGTTCACTCTGCTTGAGAAGTATTTTTGTCCTCATTATTCTTACCCCTTCCCTTTTTGGATTTGCTTTTACCGGCTGGGGTAGATTGAATTGCAATTACCTCAGAAGTCTTGCCAGTGGGAGGGGCAGGAGATGGAGCATTTTGAACATTAGAAGAAGAAGGTTTGGGGTTTGTGCTTGAGGTGGAATGTGGTTGGGCCTGGAAAGTGCCAATCACACCGTCAGTTGCATGCGAAGCAGCTGGAGTAGTTGAAGTGGCGGAAGTGGAAGGACGAGGTAAGTCAGGTAGTAAATCGTAAAGGGTACCCATTTGAGAGTAAACGAGGTCAAGATATTGAGCACGACTTATGGCCTGTTATTCCGTGACTACTCCACCCATGGCGATGTCACGACCAATGTCGTTCACAAATAATTTCGTGAACCATTCTGCCAGTAACTGATCGGGGAGTTCAATTTTAATGAGACGTTGTCTCCGTCGCCACTCATGAATGTGATCAGATATATGAGTGGCTTTGTTTTGTTTGAAAGAAGTCAAAATATCGGTCCCCATGTCATAACGAATCGGTAACTGGTAGTGTGTAAGGAAAGCCATAGCTAGGGTGTTGAAGTCAGAGAAGAAACCTCATGGCAATTCTATATACCACTTCGCAGCAGAACCTGTGAGGGTTCATTGAAAAATACATAAATGAATAGAGTCATCCATCAACGAGTTGGATGAGCACCATAGGTGAAAAGTCATAACATGATTGTTCGATTCCTCTCCCGCTTTGCCATCGAATTTAGGAATGTCCGATGGTAGCTTGTCTAGTATAACAGGCCATTGGGGAGAGTGATGAATTGGATCATTGAAAATCCTTGACAAATCTGGAAGATCCAAAGTGGCTATGAAGGGTAACTATTGATTCACCTACGGGTATTGGTGGCTTTGGGGAGGAAGCCCTGTCGGCAAACCAGTAGGACCATAAGTAGTCTGCATATAATGTGAAGACCCGGGCAGATTCGGTGGTGGTTGGAGAGGATAGTAGCTCATAGGATTGTACCCTGGAACAGGGACTTGAGTTTGAGCATTCGCCCCCCAAATGGGATTGAATGTACCTGGATATGGTTGGCCCATACTAGGGGGTATCACATATGCAGCTAGAAACTACTGCCCCCTAGTCGATTATAGAGGATGTTGTATCAACTGATTCCAATACTGGGCCAAGGACGGAGGTATGTGTTGGCCATAAGGTGGGGTCAGTCCTCCCATCGAAGGTGGTGTTCCAATTGGGGGCAGTGTTCCAATTGGAGGTTGTGTTCCAATTGGGATTTGCATTCCAATAGGAATTTTCCCACTGAGAGGGGGTTGAGTCATACCACCTTGGTGAAATTGTCCACCAACAGGAAGCTGGTAATTTGGTGTGAATGACGGAATAGTGCCACTAGGATTAAGACTGCCAGTAGAAGACGAAGAAGGTCCTACAAAAGGAAATTGAGGGAGTGTTGGAATAAAACTGAGAAGAGAGTGCCCAGAAAAAGAAGGACCTCCAGGAGAGCCAGATGGGGTTTGCGCAGGAGTGGTAATGGAAGCATTCAACGCACGATATTCGGGTGGTAGTGTCGGAGTGACATTGGGTGTACGTGGTGTGATGATGGGAGCGATACTAACCGTGGTAAACCTGGTGGGAACACTCGTAGTATCGGTGTGATGGGCCATTTCGATAGGGATGGTAAAGTGATAGGCGGTAGTAAACAGTACTGTCTCTGGAATAGAGATTATAGAAATCACAGGTGGGGTGATTTCAGAAATCACAGGTGAGCCTGGACCAAAAAGGTCCCATCGAAAAACGCCCGTAGACCAAAAAGGATCTTAGCCTTCTACGCCCGGAAAGGGTCCAACCGATGATCCAGAAGATGTAACAACTAAGTCTCTAGAAAAATTCAATCGCATAAATAGTCGCACAGAATTAGGGTGAAGTCGAAAGTCCTCTTGAGTATTGGTGATTCGGAAATGTTCGAGAGAGTCAGTTCGTTCCACTTGTGGCGTGGTGACGTTTGGGACTTCACTCTGCTGAGGAGAGACCTCAGGGGAACTGGTAGGAAAGACTTGAGAACCTTCCAGATGATTTGGAGATAAACCCTGCATTCTACGTGAATGACGTGGAGGAGCTATTGTAAACGAGTGACAAACTTCCTGAATAAAATCGTATGGTCAACTTTGGTAAACAAACAACACGTGCTAGTAAAAAAAATCTAGGAAGCAACACCAAGCAAACAATACCTTCTAATTCCGAAGCCACTAGTTGGTGATGAAATCCAACGTCGCAACAACGAGACGAGAAGGGGCTGGGCTAGGGTGGAAAAGTTACACTGACGACTTGCTTAACGGACTTACACCCTAGTGCAAGCTCCCACACATAATCGTGGGTATACCCTCCAAGGAGCCCGAGTGAGTTTTGCCAACATCGATTCCAAGTACCGTGAAGACTTTCCCCTTCACAGTCACCTCATGTAAGAACCTAGAAAGATAGGCCACTAAGGTTACCACCGATAACAAAAAAACCTAGGGGGGTAGTCGACAGTCCGATCCACACGAAAGGGCAGGGTATCTAGCCCAAAATCAACTCAAAAGGATTCCACTCATCATTATGGGTATACCTCCGAGTGATCCCTGTAATACATGCAATCTCTACACCGATATCAACAAAGCAGGGTGAGTAACTCTGTCAATATCAATGCGACCTCGTGTTTAACCCTTGTGTGAGAAGGGCTTCCTAGGACAAGATGTTGCAAATAGAATTTGACACTCCCTAACACAAGATGCTATTGTGTGTTTTGTGCTTTGGAGAGTGTATCTCTTTGCCTTTCCAAAGAGCTAGCCTAGCTAAATGTTGGTGTAATAGAGCCCTAGAAAAGAGTTACTAGTTAAATTTTATAATTGTGCAGTGTTATTAAGATTTGTTGTTACTCAAAGGAAACAGAGATGACACTGATGTTGTATGAGACTCTGACCCAACGATGCATGGATGAGAATGAAATATATCAATTTTCATTCAATGAATCCTATGTACGGGAGGGAAAGAGAAAGTTTCCAGATCAACCTTGAACTACAATACAAAATTTCCTTTAAAATGCAAATGCAACAAATCATGCATCAATAACAATTCTCTATTGTTTCTTTTTCAATAATTTCAACAATTGATTTTCAATACTTTCGAAGACGAAAATTATTTTGAAAGAAAAACATTTGTTCACTTTTCAAAAAGGACCTACACCATGATGATGAGAGTGCAGAAAATCAAAATCCAATGAACAAGCAATAGATAAAAACCCAAACCACTCTTTCAATGGAAACAAAAATAAAAAGCAAACCAAACTTGTCTTTTCAATTGCATGAGCAAAGTGATCTTTCAAACAATGAGCAAATGATAAAGACAAATTAGCTCAACTTTCAATTGATCACCAGTTCTTAACCAAAGAAGCACACTCACATTCCAAAATCAGAGAGTATATCTTTGCAGAGAAAAGTCAAGAAACGAAAGTCAAGACAAAAGTGACAGGAAGAGCCTTTGAAATCCTAAGACTGTTCGTGCACAAAAACGAAGACAAGAGAACATCAACCAAAGGTCCACAAAGGTCTAGTTAGGCATTTATAATGATCTGGGTAGTTGATCATGCAAAATTCTTAAAGCAAAAATTTTGAAAAAAAGGGTTCGCAGGCTGAGAGTGTTACACAGTGCAAGAATAGGTGATTCTCGCAGGTGAGCTTTGAGCAGAGTGTGAGAACCTCGCACTGAACTTAAAGGCAAGCTGTGAATTCGGTATATTCTCGCAGGCTACTGTGGAGTGCAGTGCGAGAATGTCTGAAACTAATCAAATTTTTGGAAAAAGACACAAAATTTGAAGAGGCCTCTAGACCCAGAGGGTCTATCAGGGTATCCTAAAGACTCAAAGATTGATATGAATGGAGAAAGGTAAGGTAAGATCAAATGGCCAAAGAAAAACACCAAAAACCACAAAGAAAACGGGTTATTTCCCCAGTGGAGTCGCCAATTTTGTTATCGGACTAATCGGTAGGTGTGGACACTAACAGATCTCCCTAGATCCACCTGGATCTAAAACAAAACAGGATAGGACATGACTCTTCCCCTAAGTTTTGACCATTGAATTAGCTAGTAGGAAGGAACAAGTAACATACCTTTGTATCGCTTCCTAGGGTCTCTGTTGCTCCCGCTTCGCTCTGGTGCTCTCGTGAAGTCAATACCAAGACAACACAAACCAACCAAAGCGAAGATAGAAAAATATATTCAACTGTCAACTTATGTGTATGATCAAGGAATTACACAATAAAGTGAGAATATCTTTATGGGAAAGGGACATGTCGTTGTATCATATTAATGGAAAGTAGAATATTACAACATGATCGTCTTGATGTCGCAAGCTTCCTTTCGGTGGCTCTTGGCTCCAACACGCACACTTGCTCAATCCTTGCATGAAGAAGATCAAATCCTCTTGATAGACTTACTAGAGTCTCCAAGCTCCTGTTCAAGCTAGGTCCTTCACACAATTCTTTCACCAATTCTCCAATGAATCTTGCTTAACCTTTTCCATGAGAATTCCCTCAATATATAGGAGAGAATGAGATGGTTACTTGGATAAGAATGATC